>JARQOD010012752.1:0-18359 GCA_033576555.1 Oophaga sylvatica | reverse complement strand
AAAAAAAAATCCTTTGTAGCGGGGGAAAGCAGACAGAAAATGGCAAAAAAACCGGGAAAAAATTCAAGGCTGTGCCCTGGGGAAGCGCAGTGGCGCGAAACGATCGCGCCCACTCCGCCCCCCAGCAGTTTCCGTTCTCCTCCCCTGCACATGATGAAAAAACCCTTAAAATTTTCCCCGGTGAGTGCCATTCTTCGCCCTGCTTCCCCAAAGCTACAATTACATTTTTGGTTATGCAAAATGCCCAATAAGATCCCCTTTCCCCGGGTTATAAAGGGGATTTTCCCAAATATTTGGGAAAAATTTTAAAATTTTAAATTCTTTTTTAAAATTTAAGACGGGAATTTGCAGGAGGGTTGGACAATTTCTAAAATTAAATTCCCCCCCTTTGCCCCCTCTTGGTCTGTTTTTTTTAAAAAGGAAAACCCGTCAAAAGGGTTATCCCAGTAAGCTACAACAGGTCAGGTCGACCCGTTATTTTTAATTACAATGTTTCCCTTGGTTGATGAAACCCGTCTTCTGTTTGTATTTAATCTTTTTTTTCCCTTTTTTTTTCCCGGTTTTAATAAAAATGCTTGTGCCCCGGGGGCAGCCTGTGGGGGGGTCCTAGTGGCCATGGCCAGGTACTGTGCATCAGCCACCTATTCAAATCAGTAGGCGGTGGATGTGCAGTATGCGGTCCTAGTCACTACTCCGTCAATGGAGCTGTACTGTGCAGCTCTGCAACTGAGCAGTTCTGGTCGTTGCAGACATCGGGAGCAGCTGATCAGCGGTGGTGCCAAGAGTCGCACCCCCACTACTCAGACATTGATGACCTATTCTAAGGATAGTCCATAAAGTTTAAAGTCCTGGAAAACCTCTTTAAAGCACTCTGTTATCAATTACAGTCTAAGGGCTCATAGTCATTTGCGAGAAAAACGGACAAGTGTTGGGGTGCTACGCCAGATGACCTGGCCTCCACAGTCACCAGACCTGAACCCAATCAAGATGGTTTGGGGTGAGCTGGACCGCTCACCGCTTCAATTTTGAATAAATCCCCAACAGTGTCACCAGCAAAGCACCCCACACCATCACACCACCTCCTCCATGCTTCACGGTGGGAACTAGGCATGTAGAGTCCATCCGTTCACCTTTTCTGTGTGCAAAGCAGTAATCAAAGCAAAAGGTGACTACTTTGAAGAACCTAGAATATAACACATATTTTAAGTTGTTTCACACTTTTTTGTAAAGTGTAATGTATAATTCCACATGTGTTAAATCATAGTTTTGATGCCTTCAGTGTGATTCTACAATTTTCATAGTCATGAAAATACCGAAAAATATTTGAATGAGAAGGTGTGTCCAAACTTTTGGTCTGTACTGTATGTCCGGCGGACGACACAACATATGTGTACAAAAGGATGATAAAGGGAGAGGAAGGCCCTAATGGTAGGAAACAAGGTATATATCAGTGATTCACACACATAAACATTGAAAACCTCTGGAAAGTAATCAAGAGGATGATGGATAGTCAGAAGCCATCAAACAAAGAAGAACTGCTTAAATTTTTGAGCCAGGAGCAGTGTGAAAGAATGGTGGAAAGCATGTAGACATAAGAAAGCTGTGATTAACAATCATGGTTATTTCACACAATGTTGATTTCTGAATGCTGATTTTCTTCCTGAGTTAAAAAAAATAGTATTGTTGATTTTAAATGATTATGAACTTGTTTTCTTTGCATTATTTGAGGTCTGAAAACACTGGTTCTTTTATTTAATTTTGACCATTTCTCATTTTTTTTAAAAAGATTTCAAAATTTATTGCTTGTTTATTGCAGTTCAGGCTGTGTTGGAGCGCAGCATCAGTGACGTCACCAGTAGTCACTGATGCTGCGCTGGCAGCATCTCATTCACCAGTGGTTTTCAGCTGGGACAGTCGCATCTTGTCACCGTCTTGGTTGAAAACTGTATATGCCCCAGATATGGATTACTGCATGGGACAGAAAGATGGACAGGTATGGTATATTGTTGATTTACGTTTTTACTTTTATTACAGGAGATCGAGGGCATCGGGGAATTAGATGAGGTCTTAAGTATGGTTTAATTTAGATTATTAAAGGAGTCTGTGTCTTTATTTCAATAAAATAAATTGTATAGGGTGTCTGTGTTTAATTTACATTATGACTATGGGGTTAGTAATAGGGGCATCTTATTAAAGCCTCTCCATCACTAACCTCGGTGCTTGATGTCACAAATGTGACATCAACCCCCCAACTATTACCCCACTTGCCACCGCTACAGGGCAAGTGGGAAGAGCAAGGCTATGTGCCAGAATTGGCGCATCTTAGGGATGTGCCTTTTCTGGGGCAGCTGAGAGCTGATGTTTTTAGCCATGGGGTGGCCAGTATCCATGGCCCCTTCCTAGGCTATTAATATCATCCGGCAGCTGTCTGCATTGCCATTGCTGGCTATTAATTATAGGGGGATCCTGTGCCATTTTTTTCAGATAAATAATCTTTTATTAATTAAATACATGTCCAGTATTTTGCACACACACTGCACTAATTATATTTGACACTGACATCTATATATCTACCTATTCAATATGTATTTACTGTATGTAATCCATCTCTTATATCCTGTCGGCTTCTGAAGTGATTTTACAGAACCCGGCAGTTTAATTATCGGCTTTTCTTCTATCTATCTATGCAATATAAATATATATATATATATATTATATACAGTACAGACTGTATATATATATATATATATAGTACAGACTACCACTTGAAGCTCATCAAGAGAATGCCAAGAGTGTGCAAAGCAGTAATCAAAGCAAAAGGTGGCTACTTTGAAGAACCTAGAATATAAGAGATATTTTCAGTTGTTTCACACTTTTTTGTTAAGTATATAATTCCACATCTGTTAATTCATAGTTTTGATGCCTTCAGTGTGAATGTACAATTTTCATAGTCATGAAAATACAGAAAAATCGTTGAATGAGAAGGTGTGTCCAAACTTTTGGTCTGTACTGTATATATATATATTCTATGTATATATATATCTATTCTATTTTAACCTGTCAGTGTAATTTTACTGTACGTGCTATCACATCAGGACTGCGGTGAAATTAACATCTGTGTATGCTTAGTGGTGCTGACAGGAGCAGCGCATGTAGAGCAAGCAGTTGTGGCTGTTACTGTGCATGCGCAGGAATTGTGGCCACGAAATGCACCTGCGCAAGTGACATACACGTCACCACTATTCACGCACATATGTAGTAACGATGTGGCTGTTACTGCGCCTGCGTGGGAATAGCGGAGACGTGTACCATATATACTCGAGTATAAGCCGACCAGAGTATAAGCTAAGACACCTAATTTTGCCACGGAAAACTGGGTAAGCTTATTGAGTCGAGTATAAGCCAGGTATGCATTGTCCCCCCATCCTGTCCTGGTATGTGTGGCTCCCCCTGTCCCTGTCCTGGTATGTGTGGCTCCCCCGTCCCTGTCCTGCTATGTGTGGCTCCCCCCGTCCCTGTCCTGCTATGCATGGCTCCCCCATCCCTGTCCTGCTATGTGTGGCTCCCCCCGTCCCTGTCCTGCTATGTGTGGCTCCCCCCGTCCCTGTCCTGCTATGTGTGGCTCCCCATCCCTGTCCTGCTATTTGTGGCTCCCCCCGTCCCTGTCCTGGTATGTGTGGCTCCTCCGTCCCTGTCCTGCTATGTCTGGTCCCTGTCCTGCTATGTGTGGCTCCCCCCGTCCCTGTCCTGCTATGTGTGGCTCCCCCATCCCTGTCCTGCTGTGCGCAGCTGTGGCTGTTACTGCGCATGCGTGGGAATTGCAGCCACGAATTGCACTTGTGCAAGTGACATACATGTCACCACTATTCCCGCGCATGAGTAGTAATGACGTGACTGTTTCTGTGCCTGCGTGGGAGTAGCAGAGACGTGTACCATATACACTCGAGTATAAGCCGACCCTAGTATAAGCTGAGGTACCTAATTTTGCCACGGAAAACTGGGTAAGCTTATTGACTCGAGTATAAGCCGGGTACGCATTGTCCCTCCGTCCTCTCCTGGTATGTGTGGCTCCCCCCGTCCTGTCCTCGTATGTGTGGCTCCCCCTGTCCCTGTCCTGCTATGCGTGGCTCCCCCTGTCCCTGTCCTGCTATGTGTGGCTCCCCCCGTCCCTGTCCTGCTATGTGCAGTTGTGGCTATAACTGCTCATGTGCGGGAATTGCGGCCACAAACTGCGCCTGCGCAAGTGACATACATGTCACCGCTATTCCCGCACATGCGTAGTAACGACATGGCTGTTACTGCAACTGGGTTGGAATAGCGGAGACGTGTACTTTATATACTCGAGTATAAGCCGACCCGAGTATAAGCCGAGGCACCTAATTTTGCCACGGAAAACTGGGTAAGCTTATTGACTTGAGTGTAAGCAGGGTATGCATTGTCCCCCCTGTCCTGGTATGTGTTGCTCCCCCATCCTGTCCTGGTATGTGTGGCTCCCCCCATCACTGTCATGGTATGTATGGCTCACCCATCCCTGTCCTGGTATGTGTGGCTCCCCATCCCTGTCCTGCTATGTGTGGCTCCTCATCCCTGTCCTGCTATGTGTGGCTCCCCCTTCCCTGTCCTGCTATGTGTGTGGCTCCCCCATACCTGTCCTGCTATGTGTGGCTCCCCTGTCCCTGTCCTGCTATGCGTGGCTCCCCCCGTCCCTGTCCTGCTATGTGTGGCTCCCCCCATCCCTGTCCTGCTCTATGTGTCTCCCACCATCCCTGTCCTGCTATGTGTGGCTCCCCCATCCCTGTCCCGCTATGTGTGGCTCCCCCTGTCCCTGTCCTGCTATGTGTGGCTCCCCCGTCTCTGTCCTGCTATTTGTGGCTCCCAGCATCCCTGTCCTGCTATGTGTGGCGCCCCCCGTCCCTGTCCTGCTATTTGTGGCTCCCCCATCTCTGTCCTTCTATGTGTGACTCTCCCTGTCCCTGTCCTGCTATGTGTGGCTTCCCTCGTCCCTGTCCTGCTATGTGTGGCTCCCCTGTCCCTGTCCTGCTATGTGTGGCTCCCCCCCATCCCTGTCCTGCTATGTGTGGCTCCCCCCGTCCCTGTCCTGCTATTTGTGGCTCCCTCCATACCTGTCCTTCTATGTGTGGCTCCCTCCGTCCCTGTCTTTCTATGTGTGTCTTCCCCGTCCCTGTCCTGGTATGTTTGCCCCCCCGTCCCTGTCCATCTATGTGTGGCTCTGCCCGTTCCTGTCCTGGTATGTGTGGCTCCCCCTCTCTCCTGTCCTGGTATGTGCTCCCCCATCCCTGTCCTGCTATGTGTGGCTCCGCCCATTCCTGTCCTGGTATGTGTGGCTCCCCCCTGTCCTGTCCTGGTATGTAGATCCCCCTGTTCCTGTCCTGCTATGTGTGGCTTCCCCCGTCCCTGTCCTGCTATGTGTGGCTACCCCGTCCCTGCCTTGCAGCCACAAACTGCGCCTGTGTAAGTGACACTGCCACGGTGCCTTATGAGATTAGGTTACAGCGGCCAACTGGCAATTATATTATGTATATATATATCTGTATATATATATATATATATATATATATATATATATATATATATAATTGTGTGTGTTTTGAAGAATCTTTTTTTTTTAAAACAATGTGTAAATTACAAAGAATTGCTGCATGTTAAAATCGCATTGCAGTCGGATAGCAATAGTACTGCACTCGAATGTAAATCGGATGCTAGGTGTGAAAATCGCAGTATTTGCATGAGACTCGCAAGGCACTCATCCGTTATTTCGGTCCTGATATCGGAACGTTTTTTTTCTCACATATGGGTATGAGCCCTAATGGTTACCATTGTGCTCTACAGGGTGCCGTTTTCGGAAAACTTGTATACCCAGGCTTAGTTTGTTTTAATTAAAAAATAAATTGTATTTACTCATTCTCCCCTGGTCCAACCAGCACTGAGTCTCTGCTGCTACCCAGGTGTCTGTTTGTTTTGCAGTGCAGAAATAATGTCAACTTGCTGCAACCAATCAGTGAGCTCAGCAGCTTGTGCCTTCTACATGGGCATAGCTCAGTGATTGACTGCAGTGCTGGGTCGGGGAATAAAAGAATGTTTACTTTGGATTAATATCACTTTTTATTTGTCATCCTATGCTCATACAACAGTTTTGGGTTATGCCATTAATCTACAGGTTAACGATGTATCATTATATGGGTAGAAGAATACTGTAAGCACTCAAATTCTGAATATTCAAAAAGCATAAGCCTCTTTGTTTCATACAGTATGTATATTTTCCTGGAAAAAAACAATCTTTGACCTGGGATTACAAGGGTAAAGTGCTCACATTTTCCCACTCCTCTGAGTGAGCTTTTGATAGGGTCTATAAGATGAAAAGCAGACACCTATTAATAAGCTGGCATGTATTCTGAAGAGTGACATACACCAAACTATTTCTAAAGGACTTGTACTATGTTTGGGGTCAATATAATCCTCACATGATTTTTATATTACATTCCAGGCATAGCACAGTCACAAAAGGACAGTTATATATGTGACACCACAAAGGAGTCATTCCTGTAGGGAGATATTCTATTTTTGTCTCCTAAATTTTTTCTGCACAGATGTGTTAAATATAACTAGGATATAGCGACACTGCTCCACATGTCACTGCCACAGTAAAATTGTCTTGTTTTAAGTCTCATATTTTCATGTAAAATTAAAATGTCATTTATTAAAGCATACCTGTTCTTTCACACAAAAACCTATAGAAAAGCATATTCTTCCTGCTCTAATCCCCGACAACAGGTCAAAGCTGCTTTTGGTGAACAGACCAGCCTATGTTCAGGAGCTGAGCCTATTCTCAAGCAATGTTGCTTGTTATCCATTATTTCACAGTGGCCAGTTTCACATTCTTCCAGCATTATAGGTGCAGGAATTTCTTTACCCTCACTTCTCAGTTTGCATTTTACGCACCTGAACAGGAGATCAAGAGCAGATACAAAGACCTGTCCTTACATCCTGTTATCCATCTCTGCTGCAAAACTTGGATTACTCTTGACTAGAGATGGGTGGACCCCTAGAAGTTTGGGTCCAGCGGGTTCGGCCAAACAGTTAAACATGTTTCAGTTCAGGTACCAAAACTGTACCTGGACCCGAACACGGACCCCATTCCCTTGAATGGGAGGCTCGGACATCCAGTGTCTGTCACGCTGTCATGTGCATGACAGTGCAGCAAACACTGCTTCTAAAATCATTACTGCCCGCTAGACAGCTGCAGTTCCCACAGCGTGAGTCCACAGCTGTTATCAGAGGTAAAAAGTTTACCTCTGTTCACTGGCATCAGCTGATGGGACAACTGCTCCCATCAGCCTATGCCTGCTGCCGCAAATAACTGTGAAAGCAGGCAGAGGCTGATGGGAGGGGTCACATGGTCCCCGCACTGTTTTTAATCATTTAAATAAATAATGAAAAAAAAGCGGCGTGGGGTCCTCCCCATTTATGACAACAGCCAAGGTAAAGCAGACAGCTAGGGGCTGGTATTTTTAGGCTGGTAAGTGGCCATGGATATTGCACCACCCAGCCTAAAAATAGCGCATAAACGCCCACAAAAGCCGCATCTGTCAGATGCACCAATTTTGCATCTGTGCATGGCTCTTAACACTTGCCCTATGGCGGTTGCAAGTGGGGTACATATTTGTGGGGTTGATGTCACTTTTGTATTGTCCGGTGACATCAAGCCCACAGCTTAGTAATTGAGGGGTGTCTATAAGACGCCTATCCATTACTAATACTATAGTTATATTGTAAAAAACACACAGCAAGTATAAGGTTCAAATCCATTGAAGCCATTGTCTCCTGTAAAAAACAAAATAATAAACAAAAATACTCACCTAATGCCCAATTCCAGCCGTCTGCTGTAAAAAAATAAAAAAAAACATATCCCTCAACTGTCCAACTTTATGTCCCATGCTGTAATCCATGTCTGGGGATACCCAATTTTCAACCTGGAAGGTTCCAAGATGCGACCGTCCAGGTTGAGAACCACTGAGGAATGAGCTGCTGCGAGTGCAGCCTCAGTGACTAGCGGTGATGTCATCAAGGTTACTGCAGGTCACTGAGGCTGTGTTCCCAGCCTGGCCAATGAATTGTGGTGACTTCGGTGAGATCACCACTCGCACAGTGTTTAAAAGCCTCATAGTAAAGTGGTGAGTTCACCGGAAGAAATTTCTCAAGGTGAACTCAACGCTGCACCATGAGACTTTTTCCCATTGTGCTAGCGGTAATTACCATAGTTCAGGGGCCCGCTCACTGCAGCTGATTCTTGCTTGCTTCTCACCATGAATGGTCACATGATGCCACCGTTCATGCTGAAGAGCACATGTCACACAGATGGATTACGATGTGGGACACTATGGATTCCAGCCATCCATCCATCCAGCCACCCCTTCATCCATCCGTCATCCATCCATACATCCAGCCATTCCTCCAGCCACCCCTTTATCCATCCCTCCCTCCAGCCATCCCTCCATCCATCACTTCATCCATCCCTGCATTCATCCCTCCATCCAGCCATCCTTCCATCCATTCCCACCTCATCCATCCATCCAGTCATCCCTCCATCAATCTCTCCCTCATCCATCCGTCCAGCCATACCTCCATACAGCCCTCCATCCATCCCTCTTCATCCACCAGCCATCCCTCCATCCATCCATAACTCATCTATCGATCCATCCCTCCATCTATCCCTCATCCAGCCATCCCTCCATCTATCTATCCCTTAACCGTCCATCCAGCTATCCATCTATCCCTCATCTATCAATTTATCCATCCCTCATCCAGCCATCCCTCCATCTATCCGTCTCTCATCCATCATCTATCATCCAACCATTCCTCCATCCATCAAACCAGTCATCCCTCCATCCAACACAGCCAGAAAAAGTGGGATGATTTTTTACTCACTTGTCATCCGTGTGCTGTCCGTATCCAATCCGTGTGTTTACTTAGCAGCTATTAATAGTTTACAGGACCATTTACAGTTTCCACTGTTACAGAATGTACCTGTAAAATTTGGATGCTATACTGTGGCATCCGATTTTTTCTAACACTAGTAGACTTGAGTGGGTAAGTCTCATCCAATTTCAGAAGGAAAATTGTGCATGCTGCCATTTTTTTCACACGCAGATTCAATCTGTGAAAAAAATCAGTCATCTGCACTGCCCCATTGAATAATGAGTGCAATCCGTTTTTTTTTAACACAAACTCAGACTGAAAATATGGTAGTGTGCACGAGCCTTAAGACAGCTTAATTTGTGAATAAACTAGGGTCACACAACAATATAAAATATCGGTCCAATTTTCATCTAGAAAAGAGACACAATTTTTTTTTCACTTGTCATCCATGTGCTGCCTGTGCACAGTCTGTATAAAATCTTTTTTTTTTAAAACAGCAGATATTAATCATTTACAGGACCATTTACTAGAGTTGAGCGATACTTTCCGATATCCTAAAGTATCGGAATCGGAATGGTATCGCCGATATCACTAAAATATCGGCGATACCCGATACCGATACCGGAAGTCCCATGTAAGTCTATGGGAACAAAATATCGCAACTAAAAAAAACCCATTCTTTCCTTGTAAACACTAAATATACACACATAGAATACATATATATATATATATACATGTCATTGTGACATATATATATATACATATATGTATAGTTTATACACTTCTACATAGTAAAATATCCTCTCATTCAATTGCCGGGTAAAGCCGGCTTCAGTGAAAAGACAGAAGCACCCGACATGAAATGACACTTGGTGTACATAGGGTTAACCATGTCTTTTCATGTCGTTTGCTATCTGATTTGCACAAACAATTAAATCAGACTATGTGTGCAAAATTTCACACCTGTAGGGGTTAATTAAAGGTGTAAATTCGTTGTAAAAAAAACGGACTTTTTTTGCTACGAATTTACACCTTTAATTAACCCCTACAGGTGTGAAATTTTGCACACATAGTCTGATTTAATTGTTTGTGCAAATTAGGCTGGAGTCACACACAACCACAAAAAATCGGTCCGTTTTAGACGGTCGACAATCGGATCAAAATAAAAACATCACACATCCTTCTGGCATCCGATTTTCCTTCAAAGATGCGATTTAATCGCATGTGTGTGTACCTTGTAACATCCGATTTTCATCCGACTTGCGAGATTTTCTCGCAGGCTTGCAAAACTGACATATAATGGATCCAAAAGAATAGTATTTAAATGCCAAAAGAAAGAATAGATATATACACATATATATATATATGTCATTGTGACATATATATATATACATATATTTATAGTTCTTACACTTCTACATACTGTTATAGCCGCTAATTCAATTGCCGGCTTCAGTGAAATCACAGAAGCCGACATGAAATGATACATTGTTTCCACACATTTAACCATGTAATTTCATGTATTTTTATATATGTTTGAAACATACAATTACATGAGTATATGTGTGCTAAATTTCAGACATGTAGGGGTTAATTAAAGGTGTAAATTCGTTGTAAAAAAAACGGACTTTTTTTGCTACGAATTTACACCTTTAATTAACCCCTACAGGTGTGAAATTTTGCACACATAGTCTGATTTAATTGTTTGTGCAAATTAGGCTGGAGTCACACACAACCACAAAAAATCGGTCCGTTTTAGACGGTCGACAATCGGATCAAAATAAAAACATCACACATCCTTCTGGCATCCGATTTTCCTTCAAAGATGCGATTTAATCGCATGTGTGTGTACCTTGTAACATCCGATTTTCATCCGACTTGCGAGATTTTCTCGCAGGCTTGCAAAACTGACATATAATGGATCCAAAAGAATAGTATTTAAATGCCAAAAGAAAGAATAGATATATACACATATATATATATATATATATATATATATATATATATATATATATATGTCATTGTGACATATATATATATACATATATTTATAGTTCTTACACTTCTACATACTGTTATAGCCGCTAATTCAATTGCCGGCTTCAGTGAAATCACAGAAGCCGACATGAAATGATACATTGTTTCCACACATTTAACCATGTAATTTCATGTATTTTTATATATGTTTGAAACATACAATTACATGAGTATATGTGTGCTAAATTTCAGACATGTAGGGGTTAATTAAAGGTGTAAATTCGTTAAAAAAAAATGCGTGGGCTCCCGCTGTATTTTCTCCACCAGACAGACAAAGCAAGCGAGTGGGGGCAGATAATAATAGCCTAGGGAGGGTACATTTTTTTTGTGCCCCCCCTGGCTACTAACATCTGCCCCCAGACACCCCAGAAAGGGCAAATCTATAATTAGATTCGCCCTTTCTGGCACTTTGCCGTCTATTCCCATTGCCCTGTAGCGGTGGCGAATGGGTTAATAAGGGGTTAAAATGACCTTGCAATTGAAAGGTCACTTTAAGCCAGGTTAATAATTGATAGCTGTCAATTAGGCAACTATCAATTATTAATCCTATTGTATGAAAGAAAAATCAAACACACACACTTTAATAAAAAATAAGTTTAATTAAATAATCACACAGTTTTTGACCATATTTTATTTTCCTGCTAAAACCATTTCCTGTAATAAAAATAAAATAAAAAAGCAAAATTATACTTACCAATCCGATGTACAGTCAGGTCCCACGGTGTAATCCATCAGAAAGGGTTAACAGGTTACAGGTCGCAGAGAGCTAATAATGCTGTCTCAGACCTGTATTCCCCTGAATGAATAAGTTCCTCTCCCAGCGAAAGTAGAGGAATAGATTCATGAATGGAGCTTAATTGATTTCTTGCCAATTTAACTGTAGTGACCTGACCTAAAGGGAAAGTGGACACAATCAATTAAGCTTCATTCATGAAACACATCCTCTCCTGTCGCCAGGAGAGGAATTTATTCATTCATGAGCTTTGAGCTGAGCATGCAGGATTACTTGCACTGCTTGGCTCAAAGCTAGTTAACCCTTTGTGAAGGATTACAGCGTGGGACGTGACAGATCGGCGGAATAGGTAAGAATAATGTTGTTTTATTTCTTTTTCTTTATTTTAGGAGATCAATGGCTTCGCACGGATTTAGTGTAAAATAAAATATGGTCAAAAAAATGTGTTTTTATTTCATTAAAATTATTTATTCTTAAAGTGTGTGTGTTTTTTTATTTACTTCAATAGGATTAATAATTGATAGTTGTCTAATTGACAGCTATCAATCATTAACCTGCCTTAAGGTCACCTTTCAATTGCAAGGTGACAGTAAGGTGAGATTAACCCATTCGCCACCGCTACAGGGCAATGGGAATAGACGGGCAAAGTGCCAGAAAGGGCGAATCTAATTATAGATTTGCCCTTTCTGGGGTGTCTGGGGGCAGATGTTAGTAGCCAGGGGGGGCACAAAAAAATGCACCCTCCCTGGGCTATTATTATCTGCCCCCACTCGCTTTGCTTTGTCTGTCTGGTGGAGAAAATACAGCGGGAGCCCACGCATTTTTTTTTCAACGAAATTACACCTTTAATTAACCCCTACATGTCTGAAATTTTGCACAAATACACTCATGTAATTGTATGTTTCAAACATATATAAAAATACATGAAATTACATGGTTAAATGTGTGGAAACAATGTATCATTTCATGTCGGCTTCTGTGATTTCACAAAACCCGGCAATTGAATTAGCGGCTATTACAGTATGTAGAAGTCTAGGAACTATAAATATATGTATATATACATGTCACAATGACATGTATATATATATGTATGTGTTCTATGTGTATATATCTATTCTTTCTAGTCTTTATTAAAGCTGTCAGTGTGATTTTACAGTATAGGCGGGGATGAATTGCCGGCTTTTCTAAAGGACACCGATGCGATTTCATCGCAAGTCACACAGTGTGGTCCGTTTGTAATCAGATTTTTCATCGCTCCCATAGACTTGCATTGGCGATTGTCGACCGACAATCGGTGACAATCGCAGCATGCTGCGATTGTACACGGACGTTTAAAACGGACCACAAAAAATCTGATACTGGGAACTGCTCCATAGATTAACATAGGTCCGACTGCAATGCGATATTTCATCGCATTGCAGTCGTCCGATTTTGTCGCCAGTGTGACTCCGGCCTTAGATAGCAAAGGACATGAAAAGACATGGTTAACCCTATGTACACCAAGTGTCATTTCATGTCACCCGACATGAAATGACACTTGGTGTACATAGGGTTAACCATGTCTTTTCATGTCCTTTGCTATCTAATTTGCACAAACAATTAAATCAGACTATGTGTGCAAAATTTCACACCTGTAGGGGTTAATTAAAGGTGTAAATTCGTTGTAAAAAAAACGGACTTTTTTGCTACGAATTTACACCTTCAATTAACCCCTACAGGTGTGAAATTTTGCACACATAGTCTGATTTAATTGTTTGTGCAAATTAGATAGCAAAGGACATGAAAAGACATGGTTAACCCTATGTACACCAAGTGTCATTTCATGTCGGGTTCTGCATTTTCACAAAAGCCGGCAATTGAATTAGCGGCTATTATACTATGTAGAAGTGTATGAACTACAAATATAAATATATATATATATATGTGTCACAAATTCAATGACATGTATATATATATATGAGGTGTAAAATTGCTGAAAAAAAATGCGTGGGCTCCCGCCCTATTTTCGCAACCAGACAGACAAAGCCAGTGAGTGGGGGCAGATAATAATAGCCCAGAGAGGGACCATTATTTTTGCCCCCCCCGGCTACTAACATCTGCCCCCAGACACCCCAGGAAAGACAAATCTATAATTAGATTCGCCCTTTCTGGCACTTTGCCCGTCTATTCCCATTGCCCTGTAGCGGTGGCGAATGGGTTAATATGGGGTTAAAGCCACCTTGCTATTGAAAGGTGACCTTAAGCCAGGTTAATAATTGAGAGCTGTCAATTAGACAACTATCAATTATTAATCCTATTGCATGAAATAAAAATAAAACACACACACCTTTAATTAAAAATCATTTTAATGAAATAAAGACACATGTTTTTGACCATCTTTTATTTTACTGCAAAAACCATTTCCTGTAATAAAAATAAAATAAAAAAGCAAAATTATTCTTACCTATCCCATGCACAGTCAGGTCCACGGTGTAATCCTTCAGAAAGGGTTAATGTTTACTGCAGGGACCGCAGCTAATGCTGCAGCCTCACAGTAAACCCCAAATGAATGAGTTCCTCTCCTGCCTGACAGGAGAGTAAAGGCTGGGTGTCACATAACGATACACCAGCGATCCCGACAACGATATGCACTTGTCAGGATCGCTGGTGTATCGCTACATGATCGCTGCTGAGCTGCCAAACAGGCAGCTCAGGCAGCGATCTGGGACAGCGACACTGCGGGTAACATCGCTTAAGGGCCCGTCTCACATAGCGATATCGCTACCGAGATCGCTGCTGAGTCACTAGTTTTGTGACGCAGCAGCGAGCTCACCAGCGATATCGCTGTGTGTGACATTCAGCGACGATCAGCCCCCTGCCGGGTATCGCTGATCGTCGCAGAAATGTCAGGACCTTTTTTTGATCGCTGGTTTCCCTCTGACAGGCACGCATCGCTGCGTGTGACAGGCGGGAGACCAGCGATCCGCTGGTAACCAAGGTACACAGCGGGTTTCCAGGCACCGCGCAGCGCTTGGAAACCCGCTGTGTACCTTGGATACCAGCTCCCTGCATCAGGGCGTGGTATCCAAGGTACACAGCGGGTTTCTAGGCACAGCCCCGCGCCTGGAAACCCGCTGTGTACCTTGGTTACCAGCGGATCGCTGGTCTCCCGCCTGTCACACGCAGCGATGTGTGGCTGTCAGCGGGAAACCAGCGATCAAAGGTCCTGACATTTCAGCGACGATCAGCGATACCCGGCAGGGGGGCTGATCGTCGCTGAATGTCACACACAGCGATATCGCTGGTGAGCTTGCTGCTGCGTCACAAAACTAGTGACTCGCAGCGATCTCGGTAGCGATATCGCTAGTGAGAACGGGCCCTTAAGTGGAAAGCTTAATTGATTGCTTTCCACTTTCACTTCAGGTCAGCCAGGGACACAATCAGTGACGTCAGAGGGAACTGATTAACAAAAATAGGGGTTCCCTTCGAAAAAAAAATGGCGTGGGGTCCCCCCTATTTTTGTTAACCAGCCAGATGAAGCAGACCGCTGAGGCCTGGATTTTCAGGCTGTTAAGGAGCCAAGATCCATGGACCTTGCCAGCCTGATAATACCAGGCCACAGCAGTCTGTATATCTTGGCTGATTAACAAAAATAGGGGATCCCCTCGAAAAAAATTGGCGTGGGGTCCCCCCTTATTTTTGTATAACCAGCCAGATGAAGAAAACCGCTGAGGCCTGGATTTTCAGGCTGTTAAGGAGCCAAGATCCATGGACCTGCCAGCCTGATAAACCAGGCCACAGCAGTCTGTATATCTTGGCTGATTAACAAAATAGGGGATCCCCTCGAAAAAAAATTGGCGTGGGGTCCCCCCTATTTTTGTTAACCAGCCAGATGAAGAAAACCGCTGAGGCCTGGATTTTCAGGCTGTTAAGGAGTCAAGATCCATGGACCTTGCCAGCCTGATAATACCAGGCCACAGCAGTCTGCATATCTTGGCTGATTAACAAAAATAGGGATCCCCTCGAAAAAAATTGGCGTGGGTCCCCCCTATTTTTGTTAACCAGCCAGATGAAGCAGACCGCTGAGGCCTGGATTTTCAGGCTGTTAAGAGCCAAGATCCAGGACCTTGCCAGCCTGATAATACCAGGCCACAGCAGTCTGCATATCTTGGCTGATTAACAAAAATAGGGGATCCCCTCGAAAAAAATTGGCGTGGGGTCCCCCCTATTTTTGTTAACCAGCCAGATGAAGCAGACCGCTGAGGCCTGGTTTTTCAGGTGGTAAGGATCCAATATCCATGGACCTTGCAAGCCTGATAATACCAGGCCACAGCAGTCTGCTTAGCTTGGCTGGTTAACAAAAATAGGGGATCCCCTCGAAAAAAAAAACGGCGGTGGGGATCCCCCTATTTTTGTTAACCAGCCAAGTAAAATGCAGACTGCTGCGGCCTGGTATTAAAAGACTGTCAAGGCCATGGATTTTGGCCCTCAACAGCCTGATAATACCAGGCTACAGCAGCCCCACATTTGGCGCATCAAAAGATGTGCCAATTGTGGCACTTTACCCGGCTCTTCCCACTTGCCCTGTAGCGGTGGCAAGCGGGGTAAATAAGGGGTTATTGTCACCGTTGATTGCACGGTGACAATAAGCCCGGTTAATAATGGATAGGCGTCAATAAGACACCGATCCATTATTAATCCCAAAGTTATTAAATGTATAAAAAAAAGACACAGCAAGAAAAAAGTCTTTTAATGAAATAAAAGAGACAACACAGTTTTCATTTCTTTTATTACTCTCTCATTCCTGCGACGCCATCGATCTCCTGTAAAAAAGAAAAAAAACAAACCAACAGTATACCACCTGTTCGACGCAGTCCATAACGATAGTCCCACGACGATCCAGCTCTGCTACATCGCAATGACAGGCAGAGCCTGTCATTGCAACGCAGCACAGCTGATTACCTGCTTCCCCGGCGGTGACGTCATCGGACTGACTGCTTTACGGCCGCGATTACCCAGCAGTCACTGCAGTTATCGCGAGAAACTGCATGTGACCGCCCGGGAAAGAAGATGGCGGCCATGAAGCAGTGCAGGACGTGACCGCCGAGATCTTCTGCCGGGTAAGTGCCGCTGACTCCTGACAGACCCGACCGACGGACACTGACAGTGACAGTGACAATCCCGATTCCGGTATCCGATTAGACGAAAATATCGGAACTCGGAATCGGAATTCCGATACAGCCAATATCGGCCGATACCCGATATTTGCAGTATCGGAATGCTCAACACTACCATTTACACTTTCCTATGTTACATGATTGCAATGTATCTGTAAATATCAGATATTGTACTGTGGCTCCGTATGGGATACGATTTTTTTTCTCGCACCTATCTATATTCAGAGTGAAATCAAGGATGCTGCAATCTTTTTCACAGACAGATTTTATGAGTGAAAGAAAAATGGTCATCAACACTGCCTCATTGAATAACATTTGTCTGAGGGCTATCTGATAAAAAATCGGATAACACTCTTCTAATTTATACGGCGCAGTGAGCGAGCCCAAAAGGTGATTTTCTGCTTGTCCATTTATCACATTATCTTCCACAAGGAGAACAGGCTGTCTAAAGCACAGTGACCATACAGATAAATATCTCTAAACGAAGCCTTGCTATGGTTATTAGAGTTGAGCGAATATGTCTGGAATCGGTTGCCAAATCTGAATTTGCCATATTCATGCCATATTGGTACGCTATTCGTGCCGAATTTATGTTTGATCATCGGTTCCGAACATATTCGTTCATTTATACTCCCATTGACTCCAATGACGTTGGGCTGTGTTCGGAGAATATTGCAAAAACAATATTCGCCGCCAATCTTAATTGGGAAACAAATTTTGAAAAATTCGCTCAACTCTAACGGTTTATGGATATAGGGCTTCTCCAGGCTTAAATGATATATTTTATTTGATATTTACGTTACATGTATACTGGAGTTATATTATATACAGTCAATTGCAAAGGTTATGAGTTGAGAAAAGTGTAGACATACATATAACACTACGTACAGGAAGCAAACACTGCGTGTACAGAACTACTGTGAATCGTAAGGCACTTCTACTCCATTTATTCCATATAGTCTTCAGTGATTATAGTCTCTAGTTTTCTAACCATGTATAGTCTCTGATGTACAGTACACTTATTATAGTCGTAATTTGTTTCCTTACTTGCAGAAGAAAGTCAAAAAGTGCCATCTTGGACCACTCATGATGATGGACTTCTGGACAGCTAGATCTGCTTTGGGGACTTTTCCATTCAACCAACACTTGTGTGTAAGGATCCTTTGGTAACTTCCCCAATTGAGTTTTGTGGAAGATTGTGTGATGTTGTCTGTTGGGGATAAAAGGGAGTCCCACAAAATAACCGGACAGGGAAGGGATCTGAAAAACAAAGAATATGCCATGTTTAGTTTATTGGTGGTAACAGCAAATGGCGTAAAAGCATACTTTCCCTAGGCTAGGTTTACACCTGTGATTGGGCATTTCTGAAGAGTTTCTGCCATTTAGATGGTGAGGACAAGGCTACCCGCAGCACCATAATTGCTAACAAAATAACGGTAATCTAGAAGGACCCCATTATAAGTGAATGAAGTCATGTATTCACTGAAGAACAGATT
>JARQOD010012751.1:0-18360 GCA_033576555.1 Oophaga sylvatica | reverse complement strand
TATTGTACAAGAACCTGGTGTTTATACTTGTGCAATTGTTCAATAAAAGGAGTTTTTAGGATTTTTTTGACCTTTTAATACACTATAAACCACATTATTGTTGACAATACGTATATCAGACCCCCGGAAGAAAAGAGGCCGGAATGCGCGTCTGGGTGTAGGGGCACTGAGCCTGACATGTCCTCTATAGCAATGACTTCACTACTGAAGGTATAGATACTTTATACAAGATTTACTGTGGTTACATTGAGTATATGGGGACATAGACAGGGGTGATTGTCGGAGCGGTATCTTTTTTCCTTAGCACGGGATGGACACCCAAGCCATCACAATTAGATGCCTCAATATAGAATGCTTGTATGTTTTAGCGGGATGTCGCAGTGATGGAGGACTAGAGCGGAGTCAGGTCAGTCACAAGGTCAGTGAGCCTTCATATCACTGATTGTGCTTTGTCCCAGAAAGGAGTGATTAGTTTGAATTTCCAAAAAATGTGTAGAAGATCCCCTTCCTTACTGTCACATCTCCAACACATCGGACTCGTCGCAGCGAAAATCAAATATAGTCGAGATGGGACTCTATACCATCGAGACAGCAATCTATAACTGGCTTCATGGAAATAAGAACAAATCAATGCTTTATGCGTTAACGTAAAAATTTGCTTCCTTTTATCTTTTGATAGAGAGGTCTAAATCACATTCCCACTGTGTCTGAAAGCTGGCAAATGGGAGGTCGGGCTGGTTAATCCGTAGAGAGTATGTAAATGACAAGGTGTGCCTCAGAGGTCCTGCACTTGAGCAAGCTGTCTCGAAAATCATTTTCTCACTATTATAGAAGGCTCAAGGAGGGAGTGACTTTAAAAAAAATGCAACAGTTGTCCTACTGGCCATGCATCTAGGGTGGATGGTGAAAAAATACCAAGGAGCTGATCCTTTAAAAGGGCCAAAGGTGTCCTGCTCTAAAATGACAAACTCTGAAATGGCCCCTCTTTATCCAAACTCGGAAAACACTGTAAGAGTATTGCGGTATTGTAGCGCTTCCCACGGCTGTGGGGCGTCGGGACATGGCATAGCTTGCCTAGCTAGCCAATGCTCCCACGCCGCCAGTCCACGACGACGTGAGGCATGGGTCCCAGATGGTAAGAGAATGTGGACCCACTGGACCACGGAGGGAGACCCGGGCCTGCCCGGACTAGGGAAGGGCAGCGACCGGGATCCTGGCAGCTGAGCATGTGGGCAAGTGGCGACCTGCAGGACTAGACAACACCGCACAACTTCAGGTAAGAAGAAACATAAAGTTTACTTAAAGAAACACAGTACATAAAACAGAACATAAGACCGGGCTCCCGATTCCGCACATCAGAGAAGGGTACACGACTCAGGATCATAGACGAGTGCTGGAGGACATCACGGGTAGATGCAGTCCAGGGTTATCTGGCACGGGCATACTTGGACGGCCTCTCTCTCAGGCCTTAGGCGTAGCACAGGCTCAGCAGGAGAACATCAGACACCGACCTCAGACAGACTTCAGACGATGGCGGGGTCATCACGGGTTGATGAAGTCCAGGATCATCTGGCACGGGCATACTAGTATGGCCTCACTCTCAGGCCTCGGGCGTAGCACAGGCTCAGCAGGAGAACATCAGACACCGGCCCAGGACGAACGTCAGACGATGGCGGGTCATCACGGGTTGATGAAGTCCAGGGTCATCTGGCACGGGCATACTAGGACGGCCTCTCTCTCAGGCCTCAGGCGTAGCACAGGCTCAGCAGGAGAACATCAGACACCGACCCAGGACAGACGTCATCACAGGGTAGACCAAGGAGGAACCGGCAGGACAGGCAGGTTGTCACGGCAAGTGACCAAGGCAGTCTCTGGGACAGACAGGTTGTCACGGCAAGTGACCAGGGCAGGCAGGTTGTCACGGCAAGTGACCAGGGCAGGCAGGTTGTCACGGCAAGTGACCAGGGCAGGCAGGTTGTCACGGCAAGTGACCAGGCAGGCAGGTTGTCACGGCAAGTGACCAGGGCAGGCAGGTTGTCACGGCAAGTGACCAGGGCAGGCAGGTTGTCACGGCAAGTGACCAGGGCAGGCAGGTTGTCACGGCAAGTGACCAGGGCAGGCAGGTTGTCACGGCAAGTGACCAGGCAGTCTCTGGGACAGGCAGGTTGTCACGGAAAGTGACCAGGGCAGTCTCTGGGACAGGCAGGTTGTCACGGCAAGTGACCAGGCAGTCTCTGGGACAGGCAGGTTGTCACGACAAGTGACCAGGCAGTCTCTGGACAGGCAGGTTGTCACAGCAAGTGACCAGGCAGTCTCTAGACAGGCAGCTTGTCACGGTAAGTGACCAGGCAGTCTCTAGACAGGCAGGTATATACGACCTGATATGGTGGAGCCTCCAGGTAGGCTGCAGTCGGATGGCAGATGATCGCTCCCAGGTGAGCAGGCAAGAGCCGGGGATCTCTGCAGATGATGTCCGAACTTCCGGATGAAGCTGCAGTCGGATGGCAGATGATCGCTCCTAGGTGAGCAGGCAAGAGCCGGGGATCTCTGCAGATGACGTCCGAACCTCTGAAGGAACTGCAGACAGATGGCACACAGGCAAGCCGACAGGTAACAGACAGGTAACTGGAATCAGGAGCTGATGGCTGAAAAAAGAGTTAGACTGCACAGGAACACGGATTGGATCTCAGAGAGTCAGGAACACAGACAGGAACACGGACTGGGTCTCAGGGAGTCAGGAACACGGACAGGAACATGGATTGAATCACAGGAACACGGACTGGAACACAGGCCTCGGACTCCGGACATCTGGCACCGATCAGCAAGCTCCGGACATCTGGCAATGATCGGCAGGATCCGGACATCAGGCAGGAAGGATAGGATCCGGACATCTGGAAGTGGTCGTCGGACATCGGACATCAGGCATAGGATCCGGACATCTGGCAGCGACCTGAAAAGGAACCCCAGCGGTCTGGTGCAAGCCCCGCCAGGCTCAACGGGAGCTGGCCGGGGATTGCACAGAGGCTGAGCACAGAGTAACGGAAACTCAGCACACACCGGACTCCTCCTTCCAAGATGAACTCAGGTTATATAGCAAGGATTCACAGTCACTGGCACAGGGTTCTGGACACAGCAGGATTTCAGGAACATAACACAGAGGACACAGTTCAGAAAGTCAGGTACAGGATGCGATCCAAGATCAGGGGTTCAGGTAATTAGACACAACAGGAACAGGCCTGGATATACAGCCTCCAGGAACGGCGATCTGGGTAATCAGCCCCCAGCATAGGCGGAAACACAAGACACAATTCAGACATTCAGGTACCGGGTTTGATCCAGGATCAGGGAACAAGACACAGCAGGAACAGGGAATCAGCTCTCCAGAGCTGATCAACTTCAGAGCAGGAGCTGAACACACAACCACATACGGCTAGGTTCAGGGATTCAGTGTGGATTCAATGCGAAGCTCTGGCAACGCCCACTAGGGCTGGGGAACTTTATATATGAGCTGCTTCACAGCGATAGGCTGGAGCAGTAACTCTAGTAAACACCCAATCCACATAAAAGCAGGACAGGTGTGGACCGCGCCCCCTATGCAGAGCCAGACAGCACAACACAGAGGGAACCCAACAATGGCTGCCGCCAACCACGCAGTAAGTCATGCACCACTGCAGAGGACTTTTCAAGCTACGGACGGCTTTCACAGCAAGTCAGGAACCGCACATGCGGGCGGTCATGCAAAGCAGCGGAGCCACTCACGCAAGTACGGGTACGCAGCTGTCACGCTGTATAGCAGATATATATATGTGATGTCAGTAATCTATATCAAAAGGGCAACATACTATATAACATGCGCATAGATATATGATAACATAGATTTACCTGACAGAATGTCCAGAGGGTCAAAACGGAATCCGTTATACGCTGTCTCCGGCTAGAGGGTGACCAGGGTCTAAGCTGACCCTAAACTGGGGTCCTAACTAATCCCTCAACCTGGAGGTACTGTTAAAGGTACAGAGGTCCAGGCCACCAGCGTAAACCCTGTCTCCTATCAATCCCTGCCAACTGTATTCTAGTCCTAAGAAGGACCCTGAATACCACCAAAGGGAATGAACAGGTAACGGTTAATGAACAGAAAGACATACAACAAAGACAAGACATAAAGTAAATAAAGTCTTACATACAACACTCACACACAGTAGGAACACCTAAGGTCTCAGAGAAAAACTATAAGCTGTAAGAGTAAAAACAACTAAGGAGCTCTTAGCTTAAATATTCTCAGAACCGATCCAGTCTGCTAAACTACATGAATGCTTTCACCGGCGTCTAACACCCAGACTGGCAGAATATAAAGGAAACTAATTAGAACATAATCAAAAGCAGCCGGGCGAGGCTGCACCTAGCCTTAGCAAAGAGCTAGGAAAAATTAACTCTCTCATTACCAAAAACAAAGAAACAGCAGCTCAGCTGTGAGAAGTCAGAATGTGCAATCGCGACGATCTTCATGGCGATGCACCCATGACAGTACCCCCCCTTCTACGAGGGGCCTCCGGACCCTCATGACCAGGTCTGTCCGGGTGAGTTGTGTGAAAGGTCCGAACCAATCGATCTGCGTTAAAATCAGACGCAGGGACCCACGTCCCCTCCTCAGGACCATACCCCTCCACTGAACTAAGTACTGAAGGGATCGGCGACTGAGACGTGAGTCAATAATTTTCGACCCATGAATTTCCACGTTATCATTGACCACCACTGAAGGAGGTAGAGGTGACGGTATGACTGGTGCCACATACTTTTTAAGTAATGACTTGTGAAACACATTATGATTTTTAAACGTAGGAGGGAGGTCCAGACGAAATGCCACAGGATTAATTATGGAACTGATCCTGTACGGCCCGATGAATCTGGGACCCAACCTCCAGGAGGAAACTTTACGTTTTATATTCCTGGTAGACAACCAAACCAGATCGTTCACCTTCAGATCTAGACCAGAAACTCTCCTCCTATCAGCCATCCGTTTGTAACGGTTCCCCGTAACCTTCAGTCTTAAGCGATCTGGAACTATCAGTCTCCCTGGAAGTCCCACAGGGGCGTCCCCCTGAGCCCCCAATACTTCCCCCTCAAGCTCAGAGCATACAGCTGACACTACAACTCCCTCCTGAGGAATAGGAACCGGATCATCCGTCTTCCCGGCCCTTGGGAAAGTACGAGATAAGGCATCAGGAAGCAACTTTATTGAGCAGTCATCTGCGCGATGAGGAGGAAACTCTTTACACCCCTCCTCTGAGAACATCTCCCCAAAGTCCTCCAGAAAAGGAGGCAAAGTCCTAGGCACAACCGCACCGATGACCGTGCTCATGCAGTTATTCTTGCAAAATTCACCCCACTGGCTTATCTTTCTGGATTGCCAATCAATCACTGGGTTATGTTTAGCCAACCAAGGAAGTCCCAACACAATAGGAGTAGGTAGACCCTCCAACACATAACAAGACAATTGCTCTTTATGTATTGCCCCTACTCGAAGATCTATGTTATGAACAGCTTGTACCAAGCTACCTTGACCAAGAGGTCTAGAATCAATAGAGAGTATAGGGACCGGTTTGGCCAATACACTCAGTTGCATACCATGCACCTGGGCAAACCGAGCGTCCACCAAATTAGCCCCGGACCCACTATCAAGAAAAACAGAAATCCTCTCAGTTCTAGTACCAATCACCACCTCCGCAGGCACGAGAAACTGAGAGGGATTTGGGGACGAAATACACACTCCAGGTTAACTCCTTGGCTCAAAGAGGTCCGGGATGGACACCCCCAACAAAATGTCCCTCTCTCCCGCAAAAGAAACACCTTCTAGTCTTGCGGCGCACCGCCGATTCCCTCCTACAAAATGATGTCCCTCCCAACTGCATGGGTTCCTCAGAACAGACCAGGGGAACCTCAGTATAAGGGACTTTAGTAGTAGGTGGAGTCATCATGGGGGGCGGAGTTGCCTCGCGTCTTCCCCGAAGTCGTCTATCAATGCGAATAGCGAGGGCCATAGCAGCCTCCAGTGATGGAGGAGAATCATACTGAGCCAACACATCTTTTAATTTGTCAGACAACCCTTGACAAAACTGGCTCCTAAGAGCTGGGTCATTCCACTGAGTATCTGTTGCCCATCTACGGAACTCAGAAGAATATTCCTCCGCTGGACGATTTCCTTGCCGTATTTTACGTAACCTTGTTTCAGCAAGGGAGACTCGATCCGGATCATCATATACCAGACCCAGGGCAGTAAAAAATCGATCCACTGACTGGAGATCTGGGGAGCCTGGAGGAATAGAGAACGCCCAAGATTGAGGGTCCCCTTGTAAGAGCGAGATAACAATTCCCACCCTCTGCTCTTCACTCCCAGATGACCGAGGCCGCAGCCGAAAGTACAATTTACATGCCTCCCGGAAAGTAAAAAATTTGTCCCGCCCACCAGTGAACCTGTCCGGGAGAGCAACCTTAGGTTCAGATCTGGTTTGCTCCGGGGGGGACAAAACCTTGGACTTAATGTCTGCCAACTCCATGGACAACCCCTGCAACTGCCGGGCCAGCTGGGCTACTGGATCCATGACAGCTGGGGAGAATCTTTAGTTGGGCCGGTGAAAATGTCACGCTGTATAGCAGATATATATATGTGATGTCAGTAATCTATATCAAAAGGGCAACATACTATATAACATGCGCATAGATATATGATAACATAGATTTACCTGACAGAATGTCCAGAGGGTCAAAACGGAATCCGTTATACGCTGTCTCCGGCTAGAGGGTGACCAGGGTCTAAGCTGACCCTAAACTGGGGTCCTAACTAATCCCTCAACCTGGAGGTACTGTTAAAGGTACAGAGGTCCAGGCCACCAGCGTAAACCCTGTCTCCTATCAATCCCTGCCAACTGTATTCTAGTCCTAAGAAGGACCCTGAATACCACCAAAGGGAATGAACAGGTAACGGTTAATGAACAGAAAGACATACAACAAAGACAAGACATAAAGTAAATAAAGTCTTACATACAACACTCACACACAGTAGGAACACCTAAGGTCTCAGAGAAAAAACTATAAGCTGTAAGAGTAAAAAAAACTAAGGAGCTCTTAGCTTAAATATTCTCAGAACCGATCCAGTCTGCTAAACTACATGAATGCTTTCACCGGCGTCTAACACCCAGACTGGCAGAAATATAAAGGAAACTAATTAGAACATAATCAAAAGCAGCCGGGCGAGGCTGCACCTAGCCTTAGCAAAGAGCTAGGAAAAATTAACTCTCTCATTACCAAAAAACAAAGAAACAGCAGCTCAGCTGTGAGAAGTCAGAATGTGCAATCGCGACGATCTTCATGGCGATGCACCCATGACAGCAGCAGAGCCGGGAACTGAGCAGCATCCATATAGGTAACAGACAACAGTATCCCAGCTGGTTAGGGGGAAAGGAGCAAAAGGGTTAATGCAAAAAACATGCAAAGTAACGCTGGAAAACAAAGTACAGACAATACCAGCGTTACAGTATCCCCCTCCTCAGGCCCCCTCTTCTGAAGACCCAAGTAAAAAAAAAATTCCCCAGAAAAATTCACTTGGGTTTGGCGGTAAGTCCCATAGTTCACAATATGGCAGCAGAGTTAATAGCTCGAAAAGTCCGAACCGCTGACCAAGCGGGGAATCGAGCCATCTAGTCCACTTACCCTGTGGGGACCAAGTAGTCTAGTTCACACATCAGGTGGAGCTTGGAGAAAGTCCTGCAGACCGCACATGCTCAGCGGAGTCCATGGCCAGAGCTTACTGTAGCGCTTCCCACGGCTGTGGGGCGTCGGGACATGGCATAGCTTGCCTAGCTAGCCAATGCTCCCACGCCGCCAGTCCACGACGACGTGAGGCATGGGTCCCAGATGGTAAGAGAATGTGGACCCACTGGACCACGGAGGGAGACCCGGGCCTGCCCGGACTAGGGAAGGGCAGCGACCGGGATCCGTGGCAGCTGAGCATGTGGGCAAGGTGGCGACCTGCAGGACTAGACAACACCGCACAACTTCAGGTAAGAAGAAACATAAAGTTTACTTAAAGAAACACAGTACATAAAACAGAACATAAGACCGGGCTCCCGATTCCGCACATCAGAGAAGGGTACACGACTCAGGATCATAGACGAGTGCTGGAGGACATCACGGGTAGATGCAGTCCAGGGTTATCTGGCACGGGCATACTTGGACGGCCTCTCTCTCAGGCCTTAGGCGTAGCACAGGCTCAGCAGGAGAACATCAGACACCGACCTCAGACAGACTTCAGACGATGGCGGGGTCATCACGGGTTGATGAAGTCCAGGATCATCTGGCACGGGCATACTAGTATGGCCTCACTCTCAGGCCTCGGGCGTAGCACAGGCTCAGCAGGAGAACATCAGACACCGGCCCAGGACGAACGTCAGACGATGGCGGGGTCATCACGGGTTGATGAAGTCCAGGGTCATCTGGCACGGGCATACTAGGACGGCCTCTCTCTCAGGCCTCAGGCGTAGCACAGGCTCAGCAGGAGAACATCAGACACCGACCCAGGACAGACGTCATCACAGGGTAGACCAAGGAGGAACCGGCAGGACAGGCAGGTTGTCACGGCAAGTGACCAAGGCAGTCTCTGGGACAGACAGGTTGTCACGGCAAGTGACCAGGGCAGGCAGGTTGTCACGGCAAGTGACCAGGGCAGGCAGGTTGTCACGGCAAGTGACCAGGGCAGGCAGGTTGTCACGGCAAGTGACCAGGCAGGCAGGTTGTCACGGCAAGTGACCAGGGCAGGCAGGTTGTCACGGCAAGTGACCAGGGCAGGCAGGTTGTCACGGCAAGTGACCAGGGCAGGCAGGTTTCACGGCAAGTGACCAGGGCAGGCAGGTTGTCACGGCAAGTGACCAGGCAGTCTCTGGGACAGGCAGGTTGTCACGGAAAGTGACCAGGGCAGTCTCTGGGACAGGCAGGTTGTCACGGCAAGTGACCAGGCAGTCTCTGGGACAGGCAGGTTGTCACGACAAGTGACCAGGCAGTCTCTGGACAGGCAGGTTGTCACAGCAAGTGACCAGGCAGTCTCTAGACAGGCAGCTTGTCACGGTAAGTGACCAGGCAGTCTCTAGACAGGCAGGTATATACGACCTGATATGGTGGAGCCTCCAGGTAGGCTGCAGTCGGATGGCAGATGATCGCTCCCAGGTGAGCAGGCAAGAGCCGGGGATCTCTGCAGATGATGTCCGAACTTCCGGATGAAGCTGCAGTCGGATGGCAGATGATCGCTCCTAGGTGAGCAGGCAAGAGCCGGGGATCTCTGCAGATGACGTCCGAACCTCTGGAAGGAACTGCAGACAGATGGCACACAGGCAAGCCGACAGGTAACAGACAGGTAACTGGAATCAGGAGCTGATGGCTGAAACAGAGTTAGACTGCACAGGAACACGGATTGGATCTCAGAGAGTCAGGAACACAGACAGGAACACGGACTGGGTCTCAGGGAGTCAGGAACACGGACAGGAACATGGATTGAATCACAGGAACACGGACTGGAACACAGGCCTCGGACTCCGGACATCTGGCACCGATCAGCAAGCTCCGGACATCTGGCAATGATCGGCAGGATCCGGACATCAGGCAGGAAGGATAGGATCCGGACATCTGGAAGTGGTCGTCGGACATCGGACATCAGGCATAGGATCCGGACATCTGGCAGCGACCTGAAAAGGAACCCCAGCGGTCTGGTGCAAGCCCCGCCAGGCTCAACGGGAGCTGGCCGGGGATTGCACAGAGGCTGAGCACAGAGTAACGGAAACTCAGCACACACCGGACTCCTCCTTCCAAGATGAACTCAGGTTATATAGCAAGGATTCACAGTCACTGGCACAGGGTTCTGGACACAGCAGGATTTCAGGAACATAACACAGAGGACACAGTTCAGAAAGTCAGGTACAGGATGCGATCCAAGATCAGGGGTTCAGGTAATTAGACACAACAGGAACAGGCCTGGATATACAGCCTCCAGGAACGGCGATCTGGGTAATCAGCCCCAGCATAGGCGGAAACACAAGACACAATTCAGACATTCAGGTACCGGGTTTGATCCAGGATCAGGGAACAAGACACAGCAGGAACAGGGAATCAGCTCTCCAGAGCTGATCAACTTCAGAGCAGGAGCTGAACACACAACCACATACGGCTAGGTTCAGGGATTCAGTGTGGATTCAATGCGAAGCTCTGGCAACGCCCACTAGGGCTGGGGAACTTTATATATGAGCTGCTTCACAGCGATAGGCTGGAGCAGTAACTCTAGTAAACACCCAATCCACATAAAAGCAGGACAGGTGTGGACCGCGCCCCCTATGCAGAGCCAGACAGCACAACACAGAGGGAACCCAACAATGGCTGCCGCCAACCACGCAGTAAGTCATGCACCACTGCAGAGGACTTTTCAAGCTACGGACGGCTTTCACAGCAAGTCAGGAACCGCACATGCGGGCGGTCATGCAAAGCAGCGGAGCCACTCACGCAAGTACGGGTACGCAGCAGAGCCGGGAACTGAGCAGCATCCATATAGGTAACAGACAACAGTATCCCAGCTGGTTAGGGGGAAAGGAGCAAAAGGGTTAATGCAAAAAACATGCAAAGTAACGCTGGAAAACAAAGTACAGACAATACCAGCGTTACAGGTATGATATGGTCATGCACTAGGGAACAGCAAGCCAGAGTAATCACAATTGTGGGATGTGTTTTAAGTTCTTTGACCATCAAAAAGTCAAACCAGGGGGCCGATATGAGAGGGATATTTGTAAATCTTTGCTCAATCCCGACCCATGCTTTTCAGGGGCCATTTCTACACCTGTCCAATATCCTAGACAGGTGGGAGGCAATATAGTTAAGATCTGAATTCGAACAGCGCTATACCCCCTGAAGGTTTGGAGCACTGTAATATAGATCTTCTAATTTGCCGGGCCAAATTTACTTGGTTTGTACTTGATGCTAGATCCTGAAGAAGGACGAGGGACTCCTAATAGGGAGAGCTTGTATGACATATAAAATTCGAGGTAAAATGGTCATTTTGAAAATTGCACTTCTCCTGAACCACGTAAAGGTGTTTCTCGTCCATCTTGAGCAGTTCTCCCTCACCGATTATAGTAATTTAGCGAAATTATGCAAGTATATCAAATCTATGAAAAAACGATGATGTGAGTCCAGCTGATTAAAAGACTTGACAAAGAACACAGCATGTGTTCAAAACGCGTTGCTGCGTGTACTGGGTGCCATATGTAATTTGGTACGTTTTTACCTTTTTTGAATAAATTCAGTCTTTTAATCAGCTGGACTCACATCATCGTTTTTTCATGTGCACTCTGGTTCCTCCACCTGAGAGTCCGTGCAGAGGTCTACCACTGTGGTAAGCTTGCTCCTTCTGTTTTGTTATATCAAATCTATGTCTCTTGGTAGGAAGATTCCCAAATATTTTACAGCTGAATTAGCCCACTTAAAGCTAAATGTTTCCTTCAAGGGTGCTACCGGAGATGAGTGGATAATAATATTCATGACTTCCAACTTGGGGAAATTGATTTTGAATTAGATAAGCCATTGTATAAATGGAATTCTGCCATCAGACTCGGCAAAGAAATAGCTGAGTTGCTAATAAAAAAAAGCAGATCATCTGCGTAAGCTGTCATCCTGCTACGAGCACCGCGGATGTTAGGTCCCATAATTAGTAAGTATTAGCTCGAACCATTCAAAGAATTCTTACCTATGTTTGCCATTCTTCTACCACTGCTCTCCTGCATACCTCTCTGGAAGGGTGCAAGAGGCATGCCATATATAATAGCATACAATGAAGGATCTCCTCATAAGTCATAGAAACAACAAAATCTCCTAGAGCCCAATAAGGCTTTACTCTATCCAGGGCCGGCGTCAGCACCCGGCACACCCGGGCAAGTGTTGGGGCCCTGAGCAGGCGGGGGGGCCCACTCGCAGTCTGGCACCCCCGCGCCCGTTAGCGGAGGAGAGCGGTGTTAGCGCCGCAACTGGGCCCCCCCCCCGCTTGCTCAGGGCCCCGGCATCAGCTGGCACAATACTTACCTTTCCCGTGCCTCCGCTGCCGCAGCTCCGGGCTCCAGGGGGCGCCGGCGCTTCCTCTCACAGCAGCGCCGCTGAATGACATCATCATTCAGCGGCCGGCTGTGGCACAGAGCGCGGGGACGCCGGACAGGTAAGACGTGTGTGTGTGTGTCTCTGTGTGTGTGTGTCTGTGTGTATGTAGTGCGGTGCTTTGTGTGTGTGTATGTATGTGAGAGAGTGCTTGTGTGCTGTCTGTGTGTGATGATGGGCAGGCATTGCTGATAATGGGGAGGCATTGATGATGATGATGGGGAGAAGATGATGATAATGGGCAGGCATTGATGATAATGGGCAGGCATTGATGATGGGGAGAAGATGATGATGGGCAGGCATTGCTGATAATGGGGAGGCATTGATGATGATGGGGAGAAGATGATGATAATGGGCCGGCATTGATGATAATGGGCAGGCATTGATGATGGGGAGAAGATGATGATGGGCAGGCATTGATGATGATGGGGAGGCCATGATGATGATGGGGAGGCAATGATGATGATAAGGAGGCAATGATGATGATGGGGAGACAATCATGATGATAATGGGGAGTCTTTCCACAGCGCCCTTTCCTGAGCCGTAACAGTGCAGAACGCAGTACAGCGCAGAGGAGAGCTCCATATTTTGTATGGAGCATTATATGGGGACCAGTATCCTGTATGGAGCATTATTTTGGGTCCAGTATTCTGTATGGAGCATTATTTTGGGTCCAGTATTCTGTATGGAGCATTATATGGGGGGGTGACATCCTGCATGGGGTATTATATGGGTGATGAGGGGGAGACTGTGGTGCCCATAATATTGTATGGAGGACTGTACTGTCCAGTCTGTACTGTGCGCTGTGAGGATTTGGCGGTTTTTGAGCTATTGTACAATTTACAATAGATATCAGTCATGTAATGTAAGAAGTGAAGTGTTTGGCATAGTACTATACCCATATTTCTCTGCCGTATCTGTGCATCATGAATCGTGGTCTGTGTTAAAGGGGCCCACTGAGGCTCTTTCGCCCGGGGCCCATAAAAACCTGGAGCCGGCCCTGACTCTATCTTACCCAAGAAGGACACTATCTGGCTATAGATTGTTTTCATGGCATGTCAGAAGATAGGAATTGTTGCACACATTTAAGGTGAACCTGACAGCTTCACCATGCCCCTAAACCACCAGCATGTAGTTATTGCTATTGTTATACCCTTCCTAACAAGCGCTTTTTATTATCTTACTGCATATGCTAAAAAATTGTTTTATAACTACAGTGGCGATATGCCAGTTTGTGGGTGACTAGTCATAGGGATGTTGCTTTCCACAGACTGGTCGTCCCATTATTCATGTTATCATGCCTCTGTGGTCTTGAGTAACATAATTTACAAGAGCACCCCTATTTCAGCGGCACACTGTGCATGTCCAGAGAATAAGCAGAGACGTAAGATGCAGCCAGCCGCAATTGGGGTAACTGCTCGCTAAAGACACTGTCACACTTAGCGATCGCACTAGCGATCACGACAACGACACAACCTGGCGAGATCGTTGGTGCGATCGCTATGTGATCGCTAGTTAGCTTCCAAACACAACTCATCAGCGATCTGTATAACGACCTCTGCGGTCATTGGGAAAACCTAGTCCCACCTGCGACGCTGGTAAAGTCGTTCATAAAGGGTGTCACACTCAGCGATTCAGGCTCACCAGCGGGACACCAACAACCAAAAAATGGCTCAGAACGTTAATGAACGATCAGCGACATCACAGCAGGGGCCACATCGCCGCTACATGTCACACACAGCTGCGTCACTAACGAGATCGCTACTGCGTCATAAAATCGGTGACTCTTTGGCGATCTCGTTAGCGATCTCGCTTAGTGTGATAGTACCTTTAGTCCTGCATCACCGCTACCTCCCTGACAATGCACAGTAAGTCAGGTGTATGCGCCTCGGCTTCATCGGCGCATTGCACATGTCCAGGGAGGCGACAGTAACACAGGACTTAGCCGAAGTTACCACTGGCTCTCTAGACTGGCAATGTTTTACATCACCGCTGCCTCCCTGGGTATGCGCAGTCTGCCAATTAAGGCCAGTTTCACATTTGTGGTTGAGTCCGCAGCATTTGATGCACATACATCCGCATGCGTCCTGTGTACCTATCTTTAACATGGGGTACGCAGGGCATGCGTTTGTACGTGTTCGGGTGCGTTTGCGTACGGTTGCGTCATTTCGCGGTATGCGGCGCGGCGAACACATCGTGTTGCATTTTTTGTAGCGTCAAATATCCGCATTCATACGCATCATGCGGATGATGTGCATAAAAAAAACGCATTACTGGCTATAGTAACGCAAGCGTACGCAACGACATGCGTACGCAAGAATTTACATTAGATACGCCCATTGGGCGTGGCTTGTGTAAATTCAAAATTCGCAAGGAAATAGCATTTGCCTATCGTCAATAAACGCATGCATGCGTTTGCATGCGTTTTTGCATATGTTTGCGGTTGTGGACGATACGCTGCGGACTCAGCCGCAAATGTGAACCTAGCCTAAGCCGTTGAACGTACTCCTGGATTACTGGGATTGTCAGGGAGGCAGAGATTTGTAAAAGCCATGACGCTACAAATCATGATATTCATGCCCACAGGTAAATAAATGGTGGCGGTTTGGGGGCCAAGTTCCATTACATTGTGCCTTAGATCCATTTTTGGACATCATCCCTGACATGCATTATCCTGTACTTTTGTTAAAAAGAAACATCATAAATGCATCGTATATGCCCCTTTATTGCCTTTATTATAGCAGATCATGCATGCCTATGATTCCAAGAAAAGAAATAAAGACGTTTACTATAAAAAACATTGACCGTGCCCTGCAGCCACAATGCCAGGCATCGTAAATAGCTAATATGTAACTAAAATGTCTGCTAGTTACTCTGTAACTGAAATGTTGTTACCTTGAAGTAACCTAACAATGCCCACTGATAGCAACTATTTACTAAACATTATATGGTTATAGTCTTTCTTAGCAGTAATCTTTGTATAGCTGCTCTTAGCTCATCATTACCTAATGAAATAATTCCTAATGACAATGGAAAATACATAAAACCCTTATAAGATTTGTGTCATCCCCCAAACATATTTTATACAAGGTCCAAATATAACTTGGTTCCATAAGGATCTTCATTGGTCATATCACTAATGTTTAGCAATAGCCCAATTGCTTGGTGCCCGGCTGTGATCAAGATCCTAGTCTGTCTGTCAGGACAGGAGATTTAGATGAATGAAGCATGTCACTGTTATACTAAGATGAGATGAATCTACCCCACTGATGAGCAGAGACAAAGCCCCCTCATCAGTCATGGTTTCCTGTACTGAGAACCACTGTATGCCCACCTCTGCCCTAAGGAGATAGTACAATTGCCAGAAGGATGTTGCTGATTGACTCTGTTCCTGAATTACATTCTGTAGACATGATCATTAAAAATCTTTTTCCCTTGTTTGTAAATAAAGTTTAATTACGAAATAAATGAAAAGTTCTACAACTTTATCATAGTTTGTATTTCAGTTACTCTCTGTCTTTTACATTTGCTGCTGTTATTGGATGAGAATAGTCCAGTTTACATCCAGATACAACAATCCCAAACGTTCCCAGTTATGCTCTGAGTCTGAGCTAAAGCGCGGCATACAATTGTTTCCAGCTTTGGCAATGCTGATAAATAGCCTGGACTTCAATAATTTACAGACGTGGACAAAATTGTTGGTACCCTTCTGTTCAAAGTAAGGAAAACCTACAGTCATGGCCAAAAGTTTTGAGAATGACACAAATATTATATTTTCACATGATCTGCTGCCCTCTGGTTTTTATGTGTGTTTGACAGATGTTTTTATCATAGACAGAAATATAATTGCAAACCTTGTCTTCTCCGAATGATGCGTTTTCCTGATGTCCCAAACAATCAAAAAGGGGATTCATCAGAGAAAATAACTTTACCCCAATCCTCAGCAGTCCACTGCCTGTACCTTTTGCAGAATATCAGTCTGTCCATGATGTTTTTTCTGGAGAGAAGTGGCTTCTTTGCTGCCCTCCTTGAGACCAGGCCTTGCTCCAAGAGTCTCCGCCTCACAGTGCGTGCAGATGCACTCACACCTGCCTGCTGCCATTCCTGAGCAAGCTCTGCACTGCTGGTAGCCCGATCCGCAGCTGAAACACTTTTAAGAGACGGTCCTGGCGCTTGCTGGTCTTTCTTGGGCGCCCTGAAGCCTTTTTGGCAACAATGGAACCTCTCTCCTTGAAGTTCTTGATGATGCGATAGATTGTTGATGAGGTGCAATCTTTCTAGCTGCGATACTCTTCCCTGTTAGGCCATTTTTGTGCATTGCAATGATGACTGCACGTGTTTCTTTAGAGATAACCATGGTTAACAGAAGAGAAACAATGATGCCAAGCACCAGCCTCCTTTTAAAGTGTCCAGTGGTGTCATTCTTACTTAATCATGACAGATTGATCTCCAGCCATGTCCTCATCAACACCCACACCTGTGTTAATGGAGCAATCACTGAAAAGAGGTTAGCTGGTCCTTTTAAGGCAGGGCTGCAATGATGTTGAAACGTGTTTTGGGGGATAAAGTTCATTTCTAGCCAAATATTGACTTTGCAAGTAATTGCTGTTAAGTTGATCACTCTTTATAACATTCTGGAGTATATGCAAATTGCCATTAGAAAAAGTGAAGCAGTAGACTTTGTAAAAATTAATATTTGTGTCATTCTCAAAACTTTTGGCCATGACTGTACAATGGTCACTGAAATCTCTGGAATCTCGCAAAAGTAATCTTCAGTTTAAATTTACTGAATGTCAACTTAGGCTTCTTTTACATTTACCGTGTTTTTGCGGCCTCAATAGATTTCTATGGGGCCGCAAAATCGACCCGCAAAAATTCCACGGTGTGCCATATGGGCCGTGAGGGCCATATTTCCGGCTATGAAAAAAGATCGAACCTGCTCATATCTTTTCCACGGCGTATGGACACGGCCCCCATTGAAAAGCAATGGGACGCAAAACCAAACGGAAGTTTGGTTTTGCGGTGCACCGTCACGTCCGGTTTTGCGAAACGCGGTTTTTTTTTTTTCCAAGACTTCTTCCATAGTATTGTAAAATGAGAAACAGTGATCCGCAAGTTCTTTGTGGCTCGTTATTGCGGAAGACCGCCTTTTTGCGGCCCGCAAAAAACAGGTAAGTACCGTAAGTGTAAAAGTAGCCTAATGAAAATCTGAAATTGCTTTTGATTGTGGTACAAATGAAAAATAAAATGAAAAACAAACTAATGAAACTGGCTTGTACAAAAAATGCTGGTACTCATAACACTATTTAGTTGCACATTTGATTGAGATAATCACCTCAACAAAGGATTTTGGCAACTCTCAATGAGACTTCTGCACCTGTATGCAGTGTGGTTGATTGTCTCACTCGGCTGCACATGGAGGTAGACATGGGTTACACTGCGGCTTTAAGAAGTTCCATTGGTTTAATATAGGCAGCAAAACAAGGTGTAGTAAAACAAAAAAAAGCCCTCTGGGCAAAAACAGGCAAACAAAAGAAAATGGTGGCAGAACACACAGTCCTTCTTAGAAGCGGGGTTCCTTCCGCTCACCGCTAGCAGAACACACATGGTTCAGGTTTTAGCTATAACACATGCATTAACCCTTTCTGGAGTGCTTCCTTCCTGGCACACTGAACACTGCTGCCTTTGCATGCCAAGTACTTAAAGGGATCTGTCACCCCATTTTGCCATATCAACTAAAGATATGACTGAATAGTGCATCGCATAGAAGCTACATCGGTATGTATCATATATCCAGATACCCCCGTTTTGATAGCAAAATACCTTAGTAAAGTCGGGATTCTTTTCTCTAAATCTGGGCGGTCAGGTCCAGAGGGCAGCGTTTTCTCTCCTCTCCACCCCCCCCGCTCTTCGGCATGTCTTGTGTATCGCCGTCTGTGAATAGCACAGACGACGTTCTGCTTACTGCCATTGCGCTTTTCAAATTCCCCCCGCGCATTACAGCAATGAGCAACTCTTTCCTGCCCCCGGAAATGACTGCTTGCTTGGACGACTTCCGGGGCAGGGAAAGTGAATGACAATAGTTGCGCATGCGCTGTATAATTTTATGCTTTGCCCACTGTTGGGCAAAACACACTGCGCAGGGGCGGGGGGAATTTGAAAGCGCACTATTGTCTTTTTTTT
>JARQOD010012750.1:0-18364 GCA_033576555.1 Oophaga sylvatica | reverse complement strand
ACTGGGAAAATTGCCCTTTCTAAAATTTTTGTACCTGTTCAGGGCCCGTTAGTAAGTTTGCGTAAAAGGCTGCGTTATGGGGGTAATCCGGGCCCTGACACGGGGGGGAAGATCCACACCAGTGAAGGTTTGCATTATTTTGTTGGTGTCATGTCAAAAGGGGGGCAAAATTTTGGAGTAATTTCTTTTCCAGCTACCTCATTTTTGAATGTTGGGAATTTGAACTGTGAAAGCTGCTATCTGCACCACTAATAAAGGATTCTTTTATTCTTTTTTTTACTTAGACGATGGGCAGAAAAGGGCCTTCTTAATGCTCAGTACTATTCAAAAGGACTTTTAAAGGGGGAACCTGTATTTAAAATGATTTTGCAACAGGCCATTAGAGAGGAGGAGCGATCAATTAATAAATTTTGGGGGAAAATGCTTGGGAAAAAATGGTATTTGTTCATTAAAGCCCGGGTGTTTTGTGGGCTTAGTAGTCCAGTGGGCGGGTCCTTTCAGTAATGAACAGTTTCCCCTGTTGTTGCGTGAATAGGGGTAAATCAAAAACCCACATATTCGTATCATGCAAAACCCCGGGGAAATTTAAAATTAAAAAAATTACAGTTTACGGGGTTGTAAAGTATTCCCCCCTTGGCTTTTTACCTATTTTTTACTTTAAACCTGGTTTATATGTTTGGAATCTGATTTGGTGTTTCACCCAACTAAATGTCGAATTTGGTGAAGTAAAAGTTAAAAAATGTAAATAAAAAAAAAATGTTGTATAAAATGAGCAATGTATCATCTCTTTTGCTTTGAAGCCCCCAAAAAATTTTGGTGGAAATAGTTTTTCATAAGTCACAGCTTATGACGGGTCCCCTTGGGTGCAATCAAAAAGTACATGGGTCAGTATATACCAACCCTTTTCTTAAAGCTAAACCCATAACAAAGAGGCCAAAAAACAACACCATGAAAACAAGGAATCCCAAATAAGCAGGGAAAAGTTTTGAAAGTAAAAATCAGGGGGTTGGGTTTAAAAAAAAAAAAAAAAAATCCCCAAAACCCGACTCGATCCCCCAAGGGCCCCCTCAAGTCCTTATCATCAAATGGAAAGAAAAATGGTACCACAACAAACCCGCCAAGAGAGGGCGCCCCCCAAAAACTCAGCCCCGGGAAGGAGGACATTAATAAAAATAATAATAATAAAAAATTTTTATTTTTATATAGGCTAAATATTCCGCACGCTTTACGTTTACAATTATCATCCTGCCCCGAGGGGGCCACAATCTAGATTCCTATCAGATGTTTTGGGAGTTGGGGGGGAAACCCACCAAACACGGAAAAATACAAAATTCTTGAGATGTTGTCCTTGGTAGGACTCGAACCCAGGACTCCAGCGCTGCAAGGCTGCAGTGCTAACCACTGAGCCACCGTGTACCCATTAATCAGGAGAGCACCACAGACACCCAAAGGTAACTCTGAATTAGCTGCAGAGCTCCAAGCAGAGACTGGAGTATCTCTTCATACAACCCACAATAAGCCATACACTAAATTGAGGTGGCCTTTATGGAAAAGTGGGCAGGAAAAAAGCCTTTACACACAAAAAATTGTAAGGCTCATTTTGTGTTTGTGTGTGAAAACATGCATATAAACCGAATTGAAATAATATAAAATATAACTTTTATTATGACTCTAAAACGGGACATACAACAAAAACACCACACATTAAAAAGTGCACACTGATTTCACCCTAAAATAAATGTTACCCTGATATGTACACCTGCCTAGCATGCGGAGGTTGGCACCCTAAGACAGCCCCAACGAGAGTTGGCGCCCCCGGTCACGTGGCTGTCCTAGGCTCCTGTATTGCCCTTATCAATGGGTGCTCCCCACTATTGCATGCACAACCAATAAAATAGTTCCCTTGAAAGGTTGGAAAACGGCAATGTGTCTCTGTATGTTCAGGTCAGGGATCAAGGTTGAAATTCCATGCCTGATTCAATGGAATAAATAACCAAAGAAATTTGTGAGTATACCCCTCAATATATAATAATGCTGGTCCCTGCTTACCAGCTTAAATGTGGGCCCTGTATGGTGTGAAGACAATCACTGGGCTGAATAACTTATCCAAACAAAATGCTGACACATAGGCATTGTACATATATGCATTGTGATAAAGGCACTCAGTGTTATTTATCTTAATGTGTCACACCAGGGGATTGCACTATTCCCCATCATAATATAAACTACAGGGACATTCACATAACCACCATATTGATAAATAGAGAGGGGTACTCATCTGATATATATTTCATGACACCTCTCGCGTTTCGCCCAGCGGCTCATCAGGAGGTCAGATATAATGATATTGCATGGTGTCAAAAAGAAGATCTATCCGGTCTTATATAGCTGCATCCCTCACCAGATATGGTGAAACTATCAGTCACAACACCAAAAACGTCCCATTTTTTCCCATATGCAACGGTACCAGGTGTTGGCTCCACAATGTCTGATTCATATTCGCGTCTTTATATGAGGCCCCAACAAAATGTCCAAATATCGATTACCTCCCTCATCCCACACAGAGCGCTCGCTCCCTCATTGTCTCTGGCGTGCGTTCCACGTGGAACGCACCAGCCCCTGATAGGGAGACGCCCACCGGCGAAGGATGCAAAAGCGGAAGCGGTTTGATTGACACCTCCCTCCGGTCACAGAGGTGATCTCACCTCCTTCCCTTTTACAATGCGGAACGCCCACCAGTGAAGGACTCAGGAGGCGGAAGTGACTGTATTGACACTCATAATATGCGGTCCAAGCTGGATCGCTAGCCACACCTCCATCCTGGTTCGAGTCTTCATGAGGGAGTGGTATGATACACTGTGTTTGCGTTCCACAGTGGAACGCAGGACCATAAGTGGGATCATATTGTATGGAGAAAATCATTAGTTTTTACAGCCTTATAGAGTGGTTTTATGAATACCATAATAATTGAATATGAAAACCAATGTTGATCAAGGACATAAATAAGTGAAGTACCATTGATCAGAACTACATTTCACGGCCCAAAACCACTGGTCTGTCTATAGGACCAAATTGATTTATCATTATCTCACTTGTGCACTAATCACAAAAAGATAATATTGTGTGTAGTAGATAATTATATTCTCCAACATTATATGTAGTTTATACGGATATCATGTATTTAAATGTAACACCGTTGTTAATGGAGGACGTGTGAGTGAAACAACATGGTGGGAGAAACCATGTATTAGACCAGACCCATATTACTTATTAATCCCATATTATTTGATAGCAAGAATATATAAAATTTTTAAATGATATCACCACCAGTGATCGTGGAAAACCCCTCATCTGGGGTATAGCAAGAGAAATCTGGACCATGCGATTAATCATTCAGAAAAGTCCTACATGACGCAAATGGTTTTTTACACAAAGCAGGCAAATGATACATGTTCATTTAATCCATTGGGGGACCTTGAACCCAACGAAAAATCCACTCACATTCTCTCTGAAGTAGATGTTTATCAAAGTTCCCCCCCTTGGGTTAGGTTTGACCACTTCTAGACACGAAATGATACCTGGTTTAAGTTACCCTTGTGTATGGTATTGAGGTGTCTAGCCAGAGGGGTGTCCCTCTCGTTTCTCACATCCCCAATATGCTCGCCCACCCTTCTCCTAAACTCTCTGCAGGTCTTGCCCACATAATCAAGGGGACAGGTACAGCTCGCCACTAGATAAACCACTCGTTTTACAGTTTGAGAAATCACGTAGATAAATTCTTTGCCAGATTGCGGCGCTGCATATAGATTTGCAAGGTTTCATCCATTTACAGTTAACACAGTCCCCACATCTGAAAAAACCACACACTTTGCGATCAAGCCAGGTACCTTAGGAGTGGCCTCCTAAAAAAAACTGTGTACAACGCTATGATTTTCTCCATACAATATGATCCCACTTATGGTCCTGCGTTCCACTGTGGAACGCAAACACAGTGTATCATACCACTCCCTCATGAGGACTCGAACCAGGATGGAGGTGTGGCTAGCGATCCAGCTGGACCGCATACTATGAGTGTCAATACAGTCACTTCCGCCTCCTGAGTCCTTCACTGGTGGGCGTTCCGCATTGTAAAGGGAAGGAGGTGAGATCACCTCTGTGACCGGAGGGAGGTGTCAATCAAACCGCTTCCACTTTTGCATCCTTCGCCGGTGGGCGTTCCCTATCAGGGGCTGGGTGCGTTCCACAGTGGCTTGAGGAATGGGCAAAAATCCCAGTGACAAGTTTTTGGAAAGCTCATAGAGCCCCTATCCAAAGTGACTTGTAGCTGAAATTGCTACAGAAGGAGCTCTACAAAGTACTGACTTTAGGGGGTGAGTTTTCGTTATTTTGTCGTATTTTGTTGTTTGCTTCACAATAAAAAGAAAAGCAAATGTTCAAAATTCTAAGCTTTTTCTTTACATGAACTAATGAAAAACCCTCAAAAAAGGTTTTGAGGTAGCAAAACACTAAAATGCCAAAGGGGGGAATACTTTTGCAAGCCACTGTAAGTATACTGAATTGTTATGTTTCGGTAGCTGAGGAGTACAGGTAAAAAAAGGCAATACACCAGAGATTTGGAAACTATGAGATTGCAGTACCCTGACTAACCACCACAACTTGAGGCAGCCGTGGAGCTTCCTACGTTGGTCCTAGACGCCTCGTCACAGCCTGAGAAACTAACTACACCTAAAGATAGAAAGGGGAAAAGCTATCTGCCCCGGAGCAAATCCCCAAAGAACATAGAAAGCCCCCAAACATGTAATGGCGTTTAGACAAGAAGAAATACTGACACAGACAGAAATAGTATGAGCAAACGTTGGGGCCCAAACTTACTAAATAAAAAAGGATAGGAAGGGCACTTACTGCAATCCCAAAAAACCCTGAAAAGCACCAACTCTACTAATTTCAAAAAAAACCTGAGATCACACGACCTCTACCACCTAAATTAGTTCTCTGGTGTAACCAAAATCAAAACAGCAGCCACTGAAAAAAATGGAAAAAGCAAATGTACAAACATCAGTGGCTGAACTGAACTGAGAGGGCAAAAGCCCCCAGAGGGGACCCTAAAAGGCCCCCACAGAAGTGCAGGACAAAATGCAAAAATCAAGCACAAAAAAAAAAAGAAGAAAATGTCTTATCTGTAAGCAGGAGATTCAGACACGACACAGCAGGCTACCAAGGAAACAGGAATCAAGGATTGAGACCAGAACAATTGATCACCGGCAACCCTGATGGGAAGGCGACTCCCTTATATAAGACCAGTCAGTAACACCTGATTCCCAATCCTCACTATCTTCACGGGACAGTCCAGTACCGTTTGTAACCACAGAGGGAGCTTCTGCTCAGAACTCATTTCCAGCCTATCCACAACAGTACCCCCCCTTGAGGAGGGTCACGAACCCTCATTTGAGCAACCAGGTCGGTCAGGATGAGTTCTATGATACGCACGGATGAGTCTCCTAGCATGGATGTCCGAAGCAAACACCCAAGAATTGTCTTCCTGACCATAACCTCTCATTTAACCAAATACTGGAGTTTCCGTCTAGAAAAACGAGAATTCAATATTTTCTCAACCACATACTCCAGATTGCTCTACCCAAAAACGGGTCAGGAGGCACAATAGTAGGAACCACTGGCTCAACAAACCTCTTCAACAAGGACTTGTGGAACACGTTATGGATCTTAAATGTCCTTAAGAAGCAAACGAAAAGAAACAGGGTTAGAATCTCCATGATCTTATAAGGTCCAATGAACCTAGGCTTAAATTTAGGAGATGCCACTCTCATAGGAATATTTCTTGAGGACAACCAGACCAAGTCCCCCCCTTTAAACCGAGGACCATCAGTCCTATGCCGTTAGCAAAACCGCTGGGCCCTCTCCTGAGAGAGGGACAACCTCTCCACTACCTGGTCCCAAATCTGTTTTCATACGCTCCACAACAGAGTCAACACCTGGACAGACAGAAGCCTCCGTCTGTCCTGAAGAAAATCGAGGGTGGAAACCCAGAATTTAAGAAAAATGGAGACATCAAAGTGGTGAGCTAGCCCTATTATTAAGAGCAAACTCAGCCAAAGGGAAAAAAGAGACCCAGTCATCCTGATCAGCAGACACAAAGCATCTTAGATAAGTCTCCAATGTTGGTTTGTTCTCTCAGTTTGACCATTGGTCTGAGGATGAAACGCCGAGGAGAAAAACAATTGAACACAATTTTAGAACAAAAGGTCCTCCAAAATCTGGAAACAAACTGGACTCCCCTGTCAGACACAATGTTCTCAGGAATGCCGTGTAAACGAACCACGTGCTGAAGGAACAAAGGCACCAATTACAGAGGAGGAAGGCAACTTAGGTAATGGCACAAGATGTATCATCTTGGAAAACCTATCGCAAATCACCCAGATGACGGTCATTCTCTGAGAAACAGGGGGGTCGAAATGAAATCCATAGAGATATGGGTCCATGGTCTCTTGGGCACAGGTAATGGCATCAACAATCCATAGAACGAGAGCAAGGCTTGGAGCGAGAGCAAGTCCCCAGGACTGCACAAACTCCTGACATCACGAGACAAGGTAGGCCACCAAAAGGACCGACTAACCAAGTCTCTGGTACCAAAAATTCCGGGATGACGGCCAACGCGAACAATGAATCTCAGACATTACACTCTTTCAGCTGCAGATGGAAGGAAAGGAGACACACTAGTTCATAACTAGTGGGTAGGCGGAGCCCAGATGGGATAGACACCTCAGATTAAAAAAGAGTGTTGACCGGCCCCTCCAGCTCGGGCTCCTCCTACTCAGCTCTCCAGTTTTCAATTTGAGGTCAGAGAAGATAGTCGCTGCTGGAAGCAGCTCCTCAGAAGATTTTATTATTTTTTATCGGACAAGAGACTTGGATCACCAATGTGGTCTAGAGGTCTCAGGGGTCTCAGCGCTGCTGGACTCCCACCTCTCCTTGGCGGATCTGTATTACCCTATATGGTGGTCCCTGCAGAACCCTGCCGGCCCGGGGGGATGAGGATGGCTTCCCTGGCGGGGACGCAAACCACGTGCAGGGGTCACTGCGATCCCCGCCCTGGGGGGAAGCATGGGCACGCGCCAGAAACCCCTGGGGGTCCCTGTGGCGCATGGCGGGGTGAGTACTCCACAATTTTTATAATGAGTATGAGTGATTCAACGGCTGCTGCGGCAGCCGCTGTTACAGTAAAAGTGGTGACTGTTACATTTGTCCGCAGGGAATGCCTGCAGGACGGGGATCGCGGGACCGGAGAATGGAGGAGTCCCGCGCTTTTTGAAGAGGGGGGGGCGTGGCTTCACTCTCCCGGGCGGAAGCGTCACTGAGCCGATTTTCCTCTTTCTCTTCCGGCTGCCTCCTCAGTGCGGCGGCCATTGCAGGCCCCCGGGGCTCCTCTCTCTCCTCCTTTCCCTCCCGCACAAGATTAAGAAGAACGCACCGAAAGTTTAACTGTGATCGCTTCTGCCTAAGGGCAAAGCTTAAAGATTCTCTCCCCCGAGCGAGGGCTCTGCCACACTGAACGCGCTAAAGTTAGCACGCTTTTTAGGTCGCAAGATTGTTAGAGATGCGAAAAAAGACGCAATATTTTAGCGATTTTTTTTTTTTTCGTTTTGTGGCATTCTTGAGGACGTTTCTGTCGCACCTGCTACCTCACAAGAGGCACCTGGGGCTCACAATCGTCAATTAAACAGGTTGTGGAGGCTTGTGATTTTAAACCCCTTACAGGCGGTTAACCCTTAATGGTGGGAACTGGGGTAAACCCTTCTTCAGAGTTAACCCTTCAGCTTTCGTTTATTTTTTTCTAAAAACCCAACTGTTTCTTATTATGTCATTTAAACCTCATTGTACTGGGTAAGACATTCAGATCAGAACCCATGCGGACATATCCCACAGACTCCTACAAGTCGGTCCGCGTTTCTGACACAACAGAATGACCGGTCAAGCGCAGCGGTCGGAGGACCAGTGATTGTAAAATGGGGCTCTCATGTTCGATTGTAGCCTTCAACCTTTGGTTTTGGGTGTGCCAAACCCCCTCATGGCAGGAAGCGACACGGCCGGTGATTCTTTAATAACGTCAAGAGTTCTATGTGGAGGGTTTCCCCCTTTTTAGTTCAGAGGGATATCCGTTCGGATAAGAAGATCGGCAAAGGAGTCTGCCTCTTTTTCGGGCCTGTAGAAGCTTTATTGAAGCTATAGGGAGGCGTTACATTAAGGAGGAAGTAACTACCGCCCTGGTAAATCGGCCCGGTGTTTCAGGAGTCGTAATAATTTGACTTTGCCATCCCTGAGTGGTTTAATCAAGCAGTGGAGAAGGAGGGAAAGTTTGGGGGCACGCTATTTGGTCACTGTATCCGTGTGTACGGAATCGTTGATAATTGGATTCCTTCTTGAAGTGGATGTCCCTTTATCTCAGCTTAGCAAATCTTCTTTGTGCCTATTAAAGGGGAAGGCGAGTTTCAGGACCCGCGGACAGAAAAGCGGGGGTCGCGGCAAAACCATTTACGAGCCCGGTCATGGTTTCAAGCAGTGCGGGTCCATGTGTGCTTATAAAGCTTCCTGGTCTGGTTACCGTTTGCGGGGAAATGTGAACCTCAAATATGAGGTGGAGAACTTTCGAATTGTTAAAAGTGCATTCCAATATCCATGATGCAAACCTGGTATGTGTCTTCTGTCAGGCACAATCCCGGCGGTCTCAGTCAGGAGAGCATGTGGCTTAGACAGTGGACCGGTGTGCGGTTTCCAAGCAAGGTTTGCTACCTTAGTTACAAGGGTGGTAGCTATTTGGATCTGACCCCGGAGCTGATTGCAAAAAAAAAGGCAAAAAAGCAGTTTACGCAGCGAAATTGTGCTTTACGCTGGCGACCTGGTACCGTTGGCGACGGTCCTTTCGTCCAGGGACGATTCGTAGCCCTCTTGGGGGTCGGGGGCGTCCCTCTTTTTCGGGAAAAAAAGTCCTCTCGAAATCCCGCACTCTCTGGAACAAAGTTTCCGTCAAGACAAGAGGGAACGGACAAAAAGCCCGTAAGGCGGGTTGACGCCGGTCCCGTGAGGGTCTGAGTGGGAGGTGCCTCTCCAATTCAAATTGATTGGGTTTCCGTGTCCCGACTCCGGGTGCGGGGTTGTGCGGAGGCTATTTCTAGAGTTTCTCTTCCCGACCCCCGAACAGTTTTTTGCCAGTCCCCGCATTCATCAGAGCCGAGCTATGTGCGTTTACTGCAAGAAGTCGAATTTCTTTGAGAAGGGTGTGGGGACCGGTTCCCCAGAGGGGCAGGGGAAGAGGGTTTTTTTCCAATCTCTTTTTTGGTCCCAAAAAGGGGCAATTTCCGCCCATCCTGGATCCAAAAAAATTGAATCGGCATGTCCAACCCGAAAGTTTGCATGGAATCACTCCGTCCGTTGTGGGGGGCCTTTGCAGAACGACTTTTTGGTGTCAATCGACATTCGCGAGCCTATTTACACGTTCCAAATCGGAAGGGTCACCAACGTTACCTTCGTTTTGCCATAGGACAAGATCATTTCCTTTGTGGCCCGCCATTCGGTTTGGCCTAGGCCCGATTTTTACAAAAATCCGGGCCTCTCATAATACTACGAAGACAGGGAGTCACGATCCTTCCTTATCTGGACGACCTCTTGATTGTGGGTCCCAAAGGAGGGCGGTGCGCCCGGACCTATCACTTCAGCTCCTGGAGGACTTGGGGGGCTGGTCAATTGGGAGATCGTCTCTGGAACCGCACAATAATCCTTTTTTGGGGGAGATTTCGACACGGCCGAGCATGGTCCTGCCTCCAGCAAGCAAGATGTCTCCTTCGGCAGCACGGGTGAGAAGCCCCCCAACAAAAGTCCTTCGGAGATGTATGCGCCTTTTTTGGGTTGATGGTGGCTTCATGGAGGCACTTGTTTGCCCAATTTTCATTCCAGGGCTCTCCAAAATTCTTTCTGAACCGTGGGATCGTCCAGACCTCACGGATTGCGTGTTATCACTCTCCACATACGGAGTCTCTAGGGTGGTGATCCGTCGAAAGTTTATCCCGGGGAAGTCTTTCTTCCTCCGAAGGTCGGTCAAAACCCACCGTGCCACCGACAGGTGGGGGGGTTTGGAACAACTCTGGACCAGGAGTATGTGGAAGAGTCTGTTTGCCGATCAACATCCTGGAATTGAGAGCGATTTTTCTTTGCCTCCAACATGGACGGCCCCTTTTTTAAGCGGTCTGCCTGTCCGAGTGCAGACAGACAATGCGACGGCGCGCAATATCAACCCCAAAGGGCGGGACAAGGGTTCCAACTCTGGTGGAGTATCTCAAACCCTGAATGGGCGAGACCAGGGTTCCACCATCTCTGCGATCCACATTCCAGGAGTTAAAAAAAATTCACGGCGGATTTTCTAAGTCCGAGAGGATGGACCCCCGGAGAATGGAGCCTTCATCCGGAATTTTTGCACTTCTGTGCTCTCGTTGGGGAAACTCCAAATGGATCTGATGGCACCCAGGTTTCAATCCAAGTTACCGCATTCAGTCCAGGTACAAGGATCCAATGGGCGGTGGATCTCTGGTGGCTCCGTTGGACCAACCCGAGCAATTTATGTGTTCCCGCGTTCCTTACACCTCTGGTGCTGTCGTCAGGCTGGGAGAATCTCGGCTATTTGCCCCGTTGGCCAAGGAGAAGTGGTTCTCGCACTGGTTTACTCCTGGCGGAAAAGCCTTTCCGCTTCCTCTTCCGCCCGGACCTGTTAACCCAGGGGCCCGTTGTCATCCGGACTAAGTCTCTGGTTGACGGCGTGGCTCTTGAACCGAAATATTGACCCGCGAGGTTTTTCAGCGGGTCATTGCCTTTGCGAGGGCCAGAGGTCGGCTACTACTAGAATTTATCACAAACTTGGGAACCCTTTTCTTTTGGGTTTGGGTCTTCAAGGAATGAGGATTTTTCCATCCCAATTTGTTGGTTTCCTGCATTTGGGCTAACAAGGGTTTGGCAGTGAGCACCCTGAGGGGTCAGGTTTTGCTCTTCCTTGCTGTTCAAAAGGCTATCGCCTCCGTAGGGCGTGCGTTCCTTTTTTCGCGGAGTAAACCCCCAGTTTTCCCCGGGAAGGGCCTGTGTCCCTTGCGTCTCAACCTTGTCTTGGGGCTCTTCACCGGACCTTTTCCCTATGGACTCTGTTATCTTTCTTTGCTTTTGGAAGGTTGCCTTCCTAGTGGCGGTCACTTCTTTGAGAAGGGTTTCTGAGTTGGCGGGGCCTTTCTTGTTGCCCCCCCTTCCTGGATTTCACACGGTTTTTGTGGTGCAACCACACGGAGGACTTCCTACCAAGGTGTTGCACAATTTCATGTTAAAACCCGGATATTGTGTTCCCTCTCTTTGTCCAAGCCAAGAAATGCAAGGAACGGAATTGCACCTTGGATTTGGTGCGGGCTTTGAAGTTTTATTTGGACTGTTATCAAGGTTTTCGGAAGTGGGGTTTCCCTGTTTGTGATTCCCAGGTCGTCACTGGTCAACGACTTCCCAAGGATTCATGCTCGTTGGATTCGGTCGGCCATTTTGGAAGCTTTCGACTTAAGGGAACCTTCCCGATTAAGGTTCGGCTCATCCAGGGGTGGGCTCAATGGGCTTCCATCAAGGGCCTCGGCGCCCAGTCTGCCGGGGGCTACTGGCGCTTGTCCACACTTTTAACAAAATTTTATAGGTGGACGTTTTTCTTCCGCTGATGCACCTTGGGACGCGGGTCCACAGGCGGCGGTAGTTTAAAGTTTCCTTTAACTTGGTTTTTAGCGCCGGTTGCGCAGTTTCTTAGGTTTTGGGTTCTGCCTTTTTGGTTTTTTTTTCCCCCCCTATATTTTTGGACTGTTTGGGCTCCATATTATGAACTGTGTGTTCCTTTTCTTCCATCGCACTGAAAGAGGATTTTGGTAAGAACTTACCTGTAAATCCTTTCAGCGAAGGAAGGAAAGGAGACCGCTCCCCCCTTGGCAAAGTGGTTGTTGGTTTTACAATGCGGGTGACCCTTCTCTGATAGTGTTATCTGGGCCGAGGTCGACGCGTACGGCTCGTTCCAGCTCGCCAGCTCATCGCAGTGGTCAGGTCCAGTGAGTAGTGCCTGGACTGTGGGTTTTACCTAAATGCATGCATAACCGATTCTTGTGTTTTTGTCTCTGAAGTCCTTAGAAGGGGTTATGTTGCTTCCGCTGGGATAGCTCTCCTTAAGTTGTGTACAAACTGGAAGCGGTAGGAGGAGCCCAGTGGAGGGGCGGTAAACTCTTTTTTAATCTAGGGTCTATCCATCTGGGCCCGCCACCCATTAGTTTAAACAGTTGGTCTCCTTTTTTCCTTCGCTAAAAGGATTTTCAGGTAAGTTCTTACCAAAATCCGTCTTTTTCCAGGCCGGGAAAAAACAATTCCCCAAAGGGCAGCGTCGGGCTTATCCTCCTGCACCCTCCAAGCCAGTCCAAATTGGGGAGAGGGCGGAAAAATTTACACCCTTTTCAAAATAACAGAAGGATCAATAACTAGGAGAGTCCGCCAGGAAATCCTCGAAGGGCCCGCCTTAACATTTTTGGCCGGAAGAAATGAAACCACAAAATTAAAATGTGAAAAACAAGGCCACCTGGCCTGTCTAGGTTTAAATTTCGCTTGCGATTCCAGATAAATAGATTTTTTGGTCCGAAAGGGGACCACCACCTGATGTTTGGCTCCCCCAGCCAATTCTCCACTTTCAAAAGCCCACTTCAGGTAAAACTCCCGATTACCACGTCAAATTTTTAAGTGGGAGAAAATTTTCGGAGAAAAAAGGCCAAGGGTTATTTTAAGGTCTCGATCCTTTGGGACAAAACGGACCTACCCCAATTTCAAGGCATCAACCCTCACCTGAAATGGTAGGAAACAAAGGCTGGCGGAACAGGGAGAAGTGAACTCTGCTTAAGTTCCTGAAATCAGAGACTGCCTCGGAGGCCAATCACCACTTCGAACCCTTCTTGGTCAAATCAGTTAATGGTTTAACAAAAACAGAAAATTACCAAAAAAATTTCGATAAAAATTGGAAAACCCAAGAATCTTTGAAAGCTTTAATGAAGTAGGTTGGACCCAACCGTGGCCTGAACTTTGACGGGCCATTTCAATAACAGTGGGGAAAAATAATCCCAGAAATGGATCCTTGAACGCCAAAAAGCACTTTGACCCTTCACATACAGAGCATTCTCTCTCAAAACTAAACACAGTCCGAACATGTTTTACTGAGATCCCCAGTCATTGGAAAAAATCAAGTATCATCCAAATAAAATCGAAATTTATCCACAAAATCCCTGAAAATGTATTCATGAAGGACTGGAAGACTGAAGGAGCATTATGACCCAAAGGGCTCACAAGACTCAAAAGCCTTAGGGGTATTAAATGCCGTTTCCATTCACCCGTGCTTAATGCGAATAAGGTTTATGCCCCCCGAGGTCAACTTGGGAACAAGTAGCTTTTTCCCCTGGAAAAAGATCAGATCAAGGGTAACGGATATTGATATTTAAGTAATATTGTTCAAGAGACATAATCAATCACGGTTTAATGAACTCCTTTTGACCACAAAAAAAAACCGGCACCTAAGGGTGAAGAGGATGGTCTGATATGACCCTTCTCCAATGATTTCCTGATATAAGACGAAAGCGTCAGGTTCGTACAGAAAGTTAAAAAGGCGCCTTTAGGGAATTTACTACCAGGCCTAATTCAATAGCGCGTCATAGCTCCTATGGGGAGGCAAGGATCAGTTTACTTTCGCTAAAACAATCGAAAAATCAACAAAAAGTCAGGAACATCGAGCCTGGGGGGAGGCAGAAAAAAACAGGAGTGTTGGTTTAACACATTGGCAGCCCAAATGGGAACAGACACAGATTTCAATCCAAACAGGATTATGAACTGTAACAAGGGAAACCCAGTCGATAATGTCATGCAGATTAACAGAACAAAATTTGCAACTCTCCTGATGATCAGGTTCTACCCCATTATCACCTGAGTAAGAATAGGTTTTCCTCACCAAAAGGGTGAATCGATCCCCATAGGGAATAACTTCCGTAGGGGATCAAGGGAAAAACCCAACGTTTAGCAAATCAAAACCATCAGGTTAATAGCTCTCCAAACAACAAAAGCGAGCAAAAAAGAAAGAAGCATATCGGGTAACATTTATAAAATTATCTAACACTACCCCAGAAACGAGCGTGCAAAACGTCTTCCGCTTAGGGAACTGAAATGCAGAGGAGGGATCACCACATAGAAACTAAACCCTTGCGCTTTCGAAATTCATGCGCTGGCCCCGAAAACCACTCATCACACGCATGGATTCAGAAGCAGGTTAAAGGCAAAATTCCCATACCTTTCCGCTCACGCAAAGTCGTCATTTGAACGCTAAAGACTAGTTCATTGAACCAAGGGAACAGGGAAACTACCATAACTCCTTTCTTACTGACGACCCTTCCGAAAAAGAGCTGCCAAAGCGCGTCATTCCATTTGGTCAGGACCCCCTAGGAATCTTGACAGTATAACTCGCGTCCTCAAGCCCTGATTTAATCCAACAAAGTTTTTTTCAGCTTATCCGTGATATTAGGCTCCGTACAATAACCCCAAAGCCTGAAAAAATCATAACACACCAAAACAGGTCCCCCCGGTGTCAGGGAAAAAGCCCAATCCGAGGATCGCCGCAGGAGAGAGATGACAATTTGGAACCTGCTGGCTGTTCCCTGGGACTTAGTTTAAGGCAAAAAACAATTTACAGTTTTTTTTTGAAATTCAGAAACTTGCTCGATCCCCTAAAAACAAATTGATGGGAATCCTAGGTTCCACACAGGCAACCCAGCAAGATAGTAGCAATCTCCAACCTCAGTGGAAGCTGTCACACGGCCAGGACAAAACCCGGGAAACTCCATTGAGAGAAAAGAAAAAACCTCCCCAGCACCCCAGAATAAGAGGGAAAAAAAAAAATCTCTGACAAAATTTTTTCTTTAACAATATTTTTTTTCCCTTTGTGAGTAAATATAATTTTTTAATTTGTTAGGCGTGATACTGTTATGTTTCGGTATGAGGAGTACAGGTAAAAAAAAAACCAGGCTTTGGAAACTTGAGATTGCAGTACCCTGACTAACCACCACAACAGAGGCACCGGGAGGTTCCTCTTGGTCCAACGCCTGTCACCGCCTAGAAACTAAACACCAAAGATAGAAAGAGGAAAGCTATCTGCCCCGGAGCAATCCCCAAAACTAGAAAGCCCCCAAAACATTAATGGCAGTTAGACAAGAAAATCTGACACAAAGAAAATAGTATGAGCAAACGTTGGGGCCCAAACTAATAAATAAAAAGGATAGGAAAGGGCACTTCTGCAATCCCAAAAAAACCCTGAAAAGCACCAACTCTACTAATTTCAAAAACACCTGAGATCACACGACCTCTACCACCTAAATTAGTTCTCTGGTGAACCAAAATCAAAACAGCAGCCACTGAAAAAACTGGAAAAAGCAAATGTACAAACATCAGTGGCTGAACATGAACTGAGAGGGCAAAAGCCCCCAGAGGGGACCCTGAAGGCCCCCACAGAAGTGCAGGACAAAATGCAAAAATCAAGCACAAAAACAAAAAGAAGAAAATGTCTTATCTGTAACAGGAGATTCAGACACGACACAGCAGGCTACCAAGGAAACAGGAATCAAGGATTGAGCCCAGAACAATTGATCACCGGCAACCCTGATGGGAAGGCGACTCCCTTATATAAGACCAGTCAGTAACACCTGATTCCCAATCCTCACAATCTTCACTGGACAGTCCATACCGTTTGTAACCACCAGAGGGAGCTTCTGCTCAGAACTCATTTCCAAGCCCTATTCACAACACTGAATCTTTTCTGACACGTGTATAATTCTACTCAGCTTCTCCTTCTCCTAGCAATGCAGTCCATAGATTGGACTACATATACATAATGATGGGTTCCCTTTTAAAGGAAACCAGTCACCAAAAATAAAAACACTATTAACCTGCAATTGTAGGGTTAATCTGCAGGTTATTAGTGTTACTAACCTGCCTGGCGCCCACACTTTGCAAACGCTGCCGGGAGAAAATTAACTTTTATTCTCCCACTACGGTTTCAGTCATGGAGGGCGGGGGCACCTCCGGTTCAGTCATTGCTCTGAGTATACAGAACGGCGGCTGTGACGCACCCCCAGTCCTGACTGACGCACTAGCTCTGCTTTGGGGACCAGCTGTCAGTCTGGGCCGGGGGGGCAGTAATATAGCCGTCGCTCAAAGTGGGGACTGAAACCCATTTGCTGTCGTGTTGAATGAAGTTATTTTCTCCCCGCAGCGTTCGGCTAAGTTTCCGGCATCGGGGAGGTTTATAAGCAATTAACCTGCAGGTTAACCCCATATGTGTAGGTTAATGCATATTTAGTAGTGACCGGTTCACTTTAAGGGGCTTCTTATTCCCAGGTGTTGCTTGTGCATTTTTAACCCCTTTCCGATATCGGGCGTAATAATACGCCGATGTCGGACTCCCTCCCTTTGATTGGGGTCGGCGGTGAACCCACACTCTTTCCCAGGACATGTCAGTTGTTTTGAATAGCTGACATGTGGGCCGCAATAGCCGCGGGTGGAATCGGATCCACCTGCGGCTATTAACTAGTTAAATGCCACTGTCAAACGCTGACAGCGGCATTTGACAAGCGCTTCCGGCAAGCGCACCGGAAATACTCTCACCAGTGACCCGCGTCACGTGATCGCGAGTCATCGATGTGTCGGCATGACAACCTGATCCTGATGTCTCTGGAGACCTCTATGGTTGCAGTGCCGACTTCCTATGAGCGCCACCCAGTGGTCGGTGCTCATAGCAAGTGAGTAAATCTGCTATATAGAGGCGATCTGCTCATCGCCTTTATGTAGCAGAGCCCATCGGGTAGTGGCAGTTTCTAGTCCCCCATGGAGGCTATTGAAGCATGCCAAAAGGAAAAAAAAAAGTTTTTAAAAATAAAAAAATATATATATAAATCACCCCCCTTCCACCCCATTCAAAAATAAAACCATAAAATAAAATCAAACATACTCATATTGGTATCGCGCATTCAGAATTGCTCGATCTATCAATAAAAAAAAAAAAATTTAAACCCGATCGCTAAACGGCATAGCGAGAAAAAAGTAAAAAACGCCAGAGTTATGGTTTTTTGGTCGCCGCAACATTGCATTAAAATGCAATAATGGGCGATCAAAAGATTCGTATCTGCGCCAAAATGGTAACATTACAAATGTCAGTCAGCGCGCAAAAACATAGGCCCCAACCCAACCCGAGATCGCAAAAATGGAGACGCTATGGTCTCGGAAAATGGTGCAATGCTTTTTTGTGTTTTTTTTTTTTTTTAGCAAACTTTGGAATTTTTTTTCACCACTTAGATAAAAAAAGAACCTAGACATGTTTGGTGTCTATGAACTCGTAATGTCCCGGAGAATCATAATGACAGGACAATTTTAGCATTTAGTGAACTAGTAAAAAAGCCAAAAAAAAAAGCAAGTGTGGGATTGCACTTTTTGAAATTTTGAATTTTTTTTCCTGTTTTCTAGTACTGACATGGTTAAAACCAATGGTGTCATTCAAAAATACAGCTAGTACCACGAAAAACAAACAAATCACACGGCAATATTGATGGAAAAATAAAAAAGTTATGACTCTGGAAGAAGGGGAGCGAGAAATTTAAAGCGCAAAACTGAAAAAAGCTATGGGGATTAAGGGGTTAATGCACCCTGAATGGATATAATAAAATCAGTATTCGGTGGTACTTAGCAGCTTAAATTTTTTGGTTGTGGTGTTCGATTTATTTTGCTTTCCTGAATGCCTAATTTTATTTACTTTTATTTTTCCCCCAGCAATCCATGCAGATACCACCAACTCCTCTCCCACTAGCCGTGTCTTAAAGGAAGAGAAGGATTTGGGAAGATGTGAAGGTGAGAAGATATGTTTTTAGGCTGAAGGTATGGGGGATCTTTTCCTCTTTAAAAAGGGGTTTTCTAATGTAAAATTGTACATTTTAAATAAAGATGTTGGAAGAATAAGAAGTTCCTCAGTTGGATGTGTTAAAAAAATAATAAAAAAAAAATAAAATGTTTCTGTGCTGAGATAATCTTTTAAATGTGCCCCTGCTGTGTCCGACCATGCAGAGCTCCTGAACTTCTTGGTTGTGCCATGCCACATCTTCTGGCCAGGGAAGGAAAGCATATGTGAGTATCCTGACCACACAGCAGAGGCTCACAGTTGTTCTGTGAGGTAACACATATCGTTGTCTGTTTTTTATCACAAGAGCGAGTGTTCTCAGCCCTC
>JARQOD010012749.1:0-18369 GCA_033576555.1 Oophaga sylvatica | reverse complement strand
AAAGGATCGGAACTCAGGAACAAGGACAGGAATCGAACACGGTTGGATCTCAGGGACTCAGGAACACGGACAGGAACCAGGAACACGGACTGAACTCAGAAATACGGACTGGAATCAGGAAACACGGACTGGAATCAGGAACACGGACGCAACCAGAACACGGACTGGAACTCAGGAACACTGACTGGAACATCAGAACACGGCCCAGGACATCAGGAACACGGATTAACTCAGGAACACCAGAACACGGCACCGGACCCCGGACATCTGGCAACGATCGGCGGGCCTCCGGACATCTGGCAACGATCGGCAGGCTCCAGACTCAGGCAGGGAGGATAGTATCCCGGACACAACAGGGAGGATAGGACCACATCGGGAAGTGGTCATCAACATCTGGCAGCGACCTAAAAAAGGAACCCCACGGTCGGTGCAAGCCCCGCCAGGCTCAACGGGAGCCGGCCGGGGATTGCACCGAAGCTGACACAAAACAAACCACAACCACACCGGACTCCTCCCCCAAGATGAACTCAGGTATAAAGCAAAAGAATCACAGTCACGGCACAGGGTTCAGGACACAGAAAAACTTCGGGAAAACTAAACACGAGGACACAGTTCAGAAAGTCGGGTACAGGACGATCCAAATCGGGAAATCAGGAAACAAAACACACAGGGAAGAGGCCTGGATATGCAGCCTCCTGGAAGGGCGATCTGGGTACCAGCCCCCAGAACACGGCAAACACAAGAACGTTCAACTTTTCAGGTACCGGAACAGACCGGATCAGGGATTCGAGAACAAGACACAACAAACAGGCCTGGATAGCACCCCCTCCAGGAAGGGCGATCTGGGTATCAGCCCCCAGAACAGCGGAACACAAACAGGACAAAGGGAATCAGCTCCCAGAACTGATCGCACTCAAGCAGGAGCTAACACACAAGCACACATGGCTAGGTTCAGGAACTCAATGCAAAGCTCTGGCAACGCCCCACAGGGCTGGGGAACTTTATATAGGCTGCTTCACACGTAGGTGGACGCAATTCTAGTGGCAAAACCATTCCTCATAAAAGCAGGACAGGTGTGGGCCGCGCCCCCTATGCAGAGCCAGACACAACTCAGCACAGCAAGGAACCTGACAATGGCTGCAGCCCTCAACACACGTAGTAAGTCAATGCACCACTGCAAAGGACTTTGCAACCTACGGGAGCTTCTACAGCAGGCCGGGACCGCACATGTGGGTGTCATGCAAAACGCAGCGGAGACACCCATGCAAGCAGGCTACCAGCAGAGCGGGTACTGACAGCATCCATAAAAGGTAACAGACAACAGTATCCCAGCTGGTTGGGGGAAAGAACAAAAGGGTTAAACAAAGACATGCAAATAACGCGGAAATAAGGTACAAAAATACCAGCGTTACATCTTGTCTAAAGTCCACTTTAAAAAGGATATTAGCGAAGGGAATGGGAGGTCGGTCCATAGGGTTAAAATTTATGGAGAATAAAATAGTAACCAAATTTTATTGGGGTCTGTTAAAAACCCCCCAAAATAACAGAAAAAGGGAAAGTACACAAAAGGCAGATAGATGAAGCTGCAACCACCAAGAGGTCCTTCTTATGGGGGACTTTAACTACCTAATATTAACGGGAAACAGAACCGCGAAACCCATAAAGGCAACAGGTTTCTGCAATAACCAAGAAAAAATTCTTTCACAATGGTGCAGAATCCAACCAGAGGTGCAGCACTTTTAGACCTAATATTATATAATAGACCTGACAGAATAACTAATCTCAGGTCGGGGGGCATCTAGGAAATAGCACCACAATATTGACAGTTTCAAATGTCTTTCACAAAGGGTCATGTCAGGGAGTCAAAAGAAACACTGAACTTTAGGAAGGCAAAGTTTGACCAGCTTAGAGATGCCCTTAATCGGGTTGACTGGGACAAGTCCTCGAAATAAGAATACAGAAATAAATGGGAAATGTTTAAGAACACCAAAAAAAAGGCACTGTGCGGTTTATACCTTGTGGAAAAAAAGGACAAGAAATAGGAAAGACCCAAGTGGCTAAAAAAAAGTAAAGGGTAATAACCAGTAAAAAAAAAAGCATTTAAACTACAAAAGGGCAGGAGGCACTGTTGAAGGCTAAAAAACTATAGGGAGAAAAATAACTTTATCTAAAAACTAATTAAAGCTCCCAAAAAAGGAAACAGAAGCACATTGCAAAGAGAAAACAACCCCCAAAACTGTTTTTCAACTATTGAACGTAAAGAAATCATAAGTGAAAGTCTGGGCCCCCTTAAAAAAATTGTGAGAAAGAATGGTTGTAGATGACGAGGAAAAAGCTAATATATTAAAACCCTTCTTCTCCCATATTTCACGGGGAAAATACAGCTAGTTGAAATGCCGAGAGACAAAGAAAACCTTATATTAAGGGTCCCAATCTAACCCAAGAAGGGGTGTGAAACCGGCTAAATAAGATTAAAAATAGATAAATCCCTGGTCCGGATGGCATACAACCCCATAAATAAGAAAAACAAGTAATATAAAAGACAAACCATTATTTCTTATATTTGGGATCTACAGGAGGGATCTTTTCCCACAGGACGGCGCATAGCAAATGTGTACCAATATACAAAAAGGGCTCTAAAAGTGAACCTGGAAATTATAGACCAGAAGTCAACCCTATTGTTTGTAAAATTTTAAGGGTTTTGAGGTTGTTATTCTGGATTATCCAATAAAAAAATCGTTTAGCTCCACATCAGCATGGGTTTATGAGCAACACTCCTGTCAAACCAATCTAATCAGTTTTTATGAGGAGGTAAGCTATAGACTGGACCAAGGGCGAGTCATTGGACGTGGTATACCTTTTTTTTTCCAAAGCATTTGATACCGGACACACAAGGTTGGTACCAAAATAAAATTCTGGGCTGGGGGAAAAGTGTGTAAAAGGGAAGTAATTTGGGTTAGTGATAGAAAACAAAAGGGTGGTTATAAATGGTATAAATTTCTAACTGGGTCAATGACCATGGGGTACCGCAGGGAAACGGTGTAGGGGGCCTATTCCTTCAACATATTTATTAACGAACTGGTAGAAGGTTTACAAAAGTAAAAAAATCGAATTTGCATATGATACAAAACTATTATAAAGCAGTCAAACAACAAAGATAGAAAAAGCTAAGATGGATCTGGATAAAGGAAACTTGGGCCGAAAGGTGGCAGGGGTTTAACAATGATTAGTATGGTTATACACAGGGAAGAAGGAATCAATATCACCATTACAATTTAACGGGAACCACTGGATAAATCTGACATGGAGGAGGACTTTGGGGACCTAGTTAATGAAAACTTACTTGGAGCGCCAGTACCAGGCATCGGCTGCCAAGGCAAAAAAGGTCAGGGGTGCATTAAAAAAGGTCTGGAAACACTGATGAAAGCATTATCTGCCTCTGTACAAAACCCTGTTAGACCGCACAGATACTGTGTACAGTTTTTGGGGACCGGTGCCAGGAAGGATATAATGGAACTAGAGGAGTACAAAGGAGGGCAACAAAATTAAAAAGGGGATGGGGGAACTAAATACCCAGAGAGATTAGCAAAAATTTGGATTATTTAGTGAAAAAAAGCGACGAGGGGGCGATCAATAACATTATCTATAATATAACGCAGGACGGGCACTCTGTCCAAAGCCCTTTTTGACACGCCTGCACAGTCGGCTCCAGACAGAAACGGCATCCAGCGGTGAGGAATGCGTAGGCGCCGAAGACGCGGATGATAAACACTGAATGCATACTGCGATATCGGCGCCATACTTAAATACTTTACCTACCCAAAGGGCATTGCCGCTGCGCTTCTCTTGCCGAGAGCGGCGTCGGGAAATTTCGCATGTGCAAAGCGCTATCCCGGCGCCTTTTACTAAAACACATTTGCAGTGTGTCTTCACAATATGGCGCCGGACAGCGCGGTATGGGCAGCGCGACTCCGGCGCCACACTTCCCCAGCCCCAGAAGAACGGGACACCCTGGAGCCAGGGAAACAGGTGATTTTAAATGTTTGTTTTTTTTTTGTATGTGTGCATTTAATAGGGTGGGGACCATACATACAGGATAGGGGGGGGGGGGAGGTAGATGCATATGAGGATAGGGTGAGGGGACCATGCTACAGGATAGGGGGGTGAGGGTAGATGCATTTCGAGGAAAAAGGGGGTGAGGGACCATGCATTTCAGGATGGGGGGGTGGAGAGGCCATGCATACCAGGATTAGGGGTGAGAGGACCAGAAATCAGGATAGGGGGATGAGGGGGACCATGCATACCGATTTGGGGGGGGAGAGGACCATGCATATCGGATAGGGGGTGAGGGGACATGCATACCCGGATTGAGGGTAAGGACCATGCAATCAGGATAGGGGGGTGAGGGGACCATACATACAGGATTGGGGGTGAGAGGACCATGCATATTTGGAAAGGGGGATGAGGTGGACCATGTATACAGGATTGGGGGGAGGGACCATGCATTTCAGGTAGGGGGGGGAAGGACCATGCATACAGAATAAGGGGGGAGGGGACCATGCATATCGATGGGCGGGGAGGGTACCCCTGATATCAGGATAGGGGGTGAGGGGACTGCTATCAGGATAGGGAGGTGAGAGGACCATGTATCCAGATAGGGGGGAGGACCATGCATACAGGATGGGGGGGGGGGGGGCCAGCATAAAGGAAAAAATGTGGGGTGAGAGGTGATAAGGGGATAAAAGGTGATATAATTTTTTTTTTGAATGTGGGCAGTTTAAAAGGGGGGGGGGGACCTGATATCAGGAGGGGGGGGTGGGGGACCATGCTATCAGGATGGGGGCAAGGGGGGACCAGAATCAGGTAGGGGGGGAGGGACCATGCAACCGGAAAAGGGGGGTGGGGGGACCACCCCCAACAAAAGGGGGGTGGGGGGACCTGCAAACCTTTTTGGGGGGTAGGGACCAGCTTTTCAGGATAGGGGGGGGGGGCCCATAAAACAGGATAGGGGTGAGAGGTAGCATGCATACGGGAAAGGGAGTGAGGGGACCATCCCGGGGGATGGGGGGGGAACATGCATATAGGATGGGGGGGTGAGACAGCATGCATCAAAAAAGGGGGGAGGGAACCAGCAACCAGGGGGGGGGTGAGGGGACCAAGCATATCAGGATGGAGGTCAGAGGAGTGGATTGAGGAAGGGGGGGGGAACCATGCATATCAAAGGGGGGGTGAGGGACCAGCATACAGATGGAATGAGGGGACCATGCTATCAGGATAGGGGGTGAGAGTACATGCATCGAGAAGGGGATGAGGGACCAAAAAAGTCAGATAGGGGGGGAGGGGGCCAAGCATATGGGGAGGGGGGGGTGAGGGGACCATGAAAACCCGGGGTAGGGGGGTGGGGCCATGCATACGGGGGGGGGTGAGAAACCATGCATCCCGGGAAGGGGAAAAAAGGGGGTACATGTTTTCCGGGGAGGGGGGGTGAAGGGTACCTGCATCCGGTTTTGGGAATGAGGGGACAAGCATAAAAAATTTGGGGGGGGTGGGGTTTTCCAACACCTAAGGTTGGGATGAGGGGGGAAAAAAAGCATACCAGAATGGGAATGAGGGGACAATGAAAAAAAAAATTTTGGGGGGTGAGGGGGTACCAGATACGGGAAGGGATGGGGGACCAGGCTGCAGGAGGGGTGGGGGAACATGCAATCAGGATAGGGGGTGAGAGGCAGCACATACAAAAGGGGGGGTGGGGAACCTGCTTACCAGGATGGGGGGGGGGGCCCCATGCATAGGGGATAGGGTCAGAGGAGCATGGTATGAGGATAGGGGGGGGGGGGAACCATGAATTGGGGAAGGGGGGGAGGGGCCAGCATATCAAGATGGAAAGAGGGGACCAGCTACGGATGGGGGGGTGAGATTAGCTGCATACGAGGAGGGGGGATGGGGGACCATGAATTTCGGATAGGGGGGGTTGGGGGTCATGCATTGGGGATAGGGGGGTGAGGGACCATGAAACCCCAGGATAGGGGGGGGGGGGGACCATGCTCCCGGGGATGGGGGGTAGAAGACAGAAACCTGGAGGGGGGAATAAGGGGAACCAGCATCCGGGGATAGGGGGGGAAGGGTACCAGCACCCCGGGATTGGGAATAAGGGGGACAATGCTAAAAAATGGGGGGGGGGGGCCCAAAAATCCAAAGGTTGGGAGAGGGGGGCCCCAGCTCCAGGATTGGGGGAATGAGGGGACAATCAAAAAAAAAATTGGGGGGTGGGGGGGTCCAAAAGTACGAGGTAAGGGGGTAGGACCAGTTTTTGGGGAAGGGGGGGTGGAAAACCACCCCATATCAGGATAGGGGGAGAGAAACCATGCATATAGGATAGAAGGGTGGGGGACCATGCATCCCGGGGTTGGGGGGTTTTAGGGGGGCCTGATTCAGGATAGGGGGGAGGGGACCATGCATCCCGGGGATTGGGGGTGAAGGACTGCTTTCAGAAGGGGGGTATGGGGGTTCCAGGCAACCGGGGATTAGGGGTGGGGGGCCCCAAATGACATGGGGTGGGGGGGGGATCTGCAAATGGGGAGGGGGGTGAGGGACCATGCATATCAGGATAGGGGTAGGGGACCATCATTTCAGGATAGTGGGGGGTAAGAACCAGATATCAGGAAAGGGGGGAAAAAGACCATCAAATCAGGAAAAAAAGGGTGAGGGGACCAGCATCCAGGGGGGGGGGTAAGGGGACCATGCATATCAGGATAGGGGGGGGGTCCATGCATCCAGGTTTGGGGGGGTGAGGGACCATTATTTCAGGATAGGGTAGGGGACCATGCACACAGGAAAGGGGGTGGGGGCCAGCATATCAGGATGGGGGGTGAGGGGACCATGCTATCGGGAAAGGGGAGGGAAGGGGTTTTCATACAGGGGGGGGAGGAACATGCATTTTGGGGATATGGGGGTGAGGGGACCACTTTAGGTAGGGGGTGAGGGAAAACCATGCATCCGGGAGGGGTAAGGACCAGGCATACCAGGAAGGGGGGTAAGGGGAAACTATACACCATGATGGGGGATAGGGGTACCATCATACCATTTTTGAGGAGCATGTTTTCAGGGGGGGGGGGTGAGGGCCAAGCACTCAGGATGGGGGGGGGGGCCAGCATATCAGGATAGGGGGGGGGGGGGACCATGAATCAGGATAGGATGAAGGTAGCTTTTTTAAGGGGACAGGGGAGGGGGGACCATGAAAAATCAATAGGGGGTGGGGGGGACCAAGCATACCAGATTGGGGAGGGGGGGGCCCATGCATACATATTTGGGGCATGAGGGGGAACCAACATCCTAGATAGGGATGAGGGGGACCATGCATGCCAGGTTTTGGGAGAGGGGGGGACCATGCAACCGGGGTTGGGGGGTGGGGTACCAAATTAAAAATTTTGGGAGTAAAAGGGGCCATAAACCTGGATAGGGGGTGGAACAGGCATACCAGGATTGGGGGTGAGAGTACCGCATATCAGAGGTTTTTGGGGACCATGCACAAGGGATTGGGGTGGGGGGACCAGCATACCCGGTTGGGGGGTTGGGGGTACCATGCTACCAAAAGGGGGGGGATGGCCCCATGCATGCCTTTTTGGGGATGAGGGACCATGCATACCATAATTGGGGGGTAGGGGTACCAACATCCTGCGATATAGAGGGGGGGGGACCATGCATCCAGATTGGGGAGGGGGGGGCCATGTATACCAGATTGGGGGGTTAGGGCACCATGCAAACCAGGTTGGGGGGGGGGGCCCAGTTTTTGGGTTGATTCCCCTGCTGCACAAGGGGAGTCTCGACCTTTCCCGCTGCGGCCCCCACCATCTCGGGCCGCGGGGAGCCTGCTCAGCAAAGACTTCAGCCAGCGTTCCCCGGGTTTTAATACGTGCAAGACTTGCGCTCCTTTCCCCCGGTTCTGATTGTACCAAAAGTACTGGTCAGGGGCGAGCAGACGCTTTGGGGACAATTCCTGCTTTCCCCTTCTAGCATCCCGGGAAAGATCCTCTTTGGGGGGATCGGGTCACTCTGGGGTACCAGCAGCGCCTATTGGTTCCCCGGGGAAGGTCCTGAAACACAGTTTCTGGAACAGTTTCATTGGTCCTTTTTTCTGGCAGGCCTGTAGTTCTCTATAAAGGGGTTTGCAGGCCTTGCGCCATGGCCTAGATCAATTGCTTATGTCTTTGCGCTAGTGTGAACAGCACCAAGTGTTAGGGGGCCGCTGAAAAAAACCTTGAATACTGACACCTCGGTGAGGAATTTTGTATGACGTGTTCGGGTTGGGGGAAAAAAGCCCTGAATCCCCCGGTTTTTTCCGGGAGGAGTTTTTTGTTTGGTTGTGACTCATGCCACGACTGCTATCCGCACAGCAGTATTTGTGAACCCTGGGTGTTAACAGGACACAGTCCTATCTCGGGGGGTTTTTCCCCCGACTCTGTGGTGCAACGAGTGCTTTACACCTATATTTTCCCGCATCTATTTTGCACTAGTGAGGTAACAGAGTTCGCCTTTAACCGCCTTTACTATCACAGGTCTGCCCCCCGGTGGGAACCCCGGGTGCGAACGCACCCCCCCTTTATTTTTATTTTTGGGGATTTGCAAACCCCCCCCATATACGCGCCAGGTCTGGGGATAAAATGGCGGGGCGACCAGTGTCTACAGATAAATCCCCCGCTGGGGGGTTGGGGGGCCTTTTGCCACAACCCACTGTGGTTTTTCCGCAGTCCCTGTCGGCTGCTAGCGAGCTGAGCCATTTTTTTTCCACCCTCCTCTGCCGACTTATCCCACCTCCCATTCCAAAATTTACTGGTGACAGTAAACATTGGGGGGATTCGTTCAGTGCTCAAAAAAGTTAGCTTCGGCAAACTTTTCCCCATGGAACGGGGAAAGTGGCTTTTTTTTTGTCATTTGTCGAGCAGAGAAAATTTAATGGGCAACGCCGCTGTGGGGTGCACAAAAGTGGTGCTGGGGCCCTCTTTTTTGGGGGCTCTGATAAAAGTCTTTTAGGGCCTCGGGGCAAAACGTAGGGCCTCCCAACGGGGGGCAACCCCCGGGCTTGTCCTGGTCACCAGTTTCTCCAATTTGGGGCTTTGGCCTCAGAATTTAAAAGGGCCAGTAAATTTTTTTTTCTGGTTTCTGGGAGTACGGGGAGACCATGAAAGGCCTTTTTTCTCCGGGAGTTCCTCCACATGGGAAACTATTTCTATATCTACCCCATCGACCTCCGTTTCATGAGGGGTTAAGCGGCCCGTGGGGCAGAGGTTTCGGCTGGCCCCCACCTTTGCCAAACCTCTTGAATTTCCCGTTTGGGCTCCGACTCCCCAAGGGAAACCGGGGAATACTCGGGGGGATCTAGCGGGGACCACTCGAGTAACCTTTTGGTCTGTAAGTGTGCAGAAGGAAATTTCCAACCGATATCCCCACGAATGAGTAAAGGTCATTTCCTGCCGGGGTGCAGGGTCTTTAAAAAGCGGGGAAAAAATTTTGCTCTAAAAGGGCCCCCCTTAAAGGTTAACCTCTGGTCTCCCCTTTCCCCCCGCCAACTTTGTGTGGATTGGGGCGGGGGGGAATTTATGTCCTCCCCTTTGCCTCTCGCCACCCATACCGGGTACGCTCGCCGAGCAGTATCGTGAGAGTATTAATTTTGGAGAATCCCCCTCAAATCACCCACAGCGTTCTTTCCCTATGTTTACCCCCTTCATCAGGAGAATTATCCCTTTTTTTTTTTCTGAGGGAATGAGGGGGTTTTTGGGATTCCCCGGGGCTTCACCACCACTCCCCCAAATTTTGGGGGGCCTTTTGGGGAATGCTGGGCTGGGGTATCATTGCAGAACGTGTTCAGAGAGGACGTTCAGGTTTCCACCACGAGATACCCATAGCCTTGCTTCTTCCCCGGGTTTTTTTGGGTTAGCGGACATATTCTCCAAAAAGGCAGCGGGACTCTTCCGCCTCATGCCCCTTTACTGTCCTATAGACCTCTTCCTGGAACGGAGTCTCCCCGGGGGAAGAGTGTACCTCTCTCTCTTCCTGAGACAGAGGCCATGTCATATACATCCGGGAAAATTTGGGCAAGGGGGTTTATTGGAAGTCAGTGTCACCAGGGGGGGGGGGGATTTTTCTTCGTGAAAAAAGAAGAATGGAAATTTTACACCGGATAGAAAGGGTCTTAACCCATACCGTTAAAAAAAAAAACCCTTTCCACCAATATCGAGTTTTTGATAGGCCCGGGGAGCAAGGGTATTTACTAAGCGGGGTCTCGTGGTGCCTATAACCTGATCCGCACCGTGGGGGAAAAATGGAAAAGGCGTTTCAATACCAAGAGGCATTAAAATCTTTGATCCCTTTTTGGGCTCTGTAATGCTCCCCGTTTTCCAAAATTTGTAAATGACATTTCCGGATATGCTTGCCACCTCAGTGGAAGTCTATCGGATACATTCTTCTTTTCTCCCAGATATGGACACCAGGAGAGTTTCTGGGGGGGTCTTTTGGGGGAAAAAATTTTAAATGCAATTGGAAAGTGTTTTTGAGCAGCGTCTCTGCTTTCCGGGGGCTATATTATCTCCACTAGGAGGGCTGGGGATCCTGCCAAACCAGGCTGTAAGGTTGGGGCAAAAACCCCACTCTCTTAAAGGGTTTTGAGCGCTTTAGGGGGTTTTCATTAATTTTTTCCCCAAATTTTCATTCCCCCTTCCTATTTGGGCCCCTTGGTACCCTCCCAAAAGGGAAAATCCCAAATTGTGGTCAGGGGGGGTCTCCAAGGGGCCATATTTAAAATCAACCCTTTTGCTAGCGCCCTACCACATCGTCCCGAGGTTGATAAGCCTTTTATTTGGGGGTAACCCCTCCGTTGGTGGGGGAGCATCCTTTTTAAAAAAGGAGCTCAGGCGTAAACACCTTGCTTTTCTTCTCCAAACCTTCACACCAGCGGAGGGAATTTTCCATTGGGGGTGGGATTGTTACCATAAATTTTGGCCTTTTCTGTTGTTTTTTGGTAGCTGGGGAAAAATAAGAAAAAAGGGCAAAACACCAGAGAGGGGGGAACCTATTGGATTGCAGAACCTGAACAACCACACAACTGGTAGCCGGGAGCGTTCCAAAATTGAACCAGACGCCTCGTCACAGCCTGAGACTAACTCACCTAAAGGCAGAAAGATGAAAAATATTGCCCTGGACAATCCCCAAAGAAAATAGGGAAACCCCCAAAATGTAATGGTGGTTAGACAAGAGAAGCCGAACACAGACAGAAAAAAAATGACAACGCTGGCCCAACGTTAGCAGAAAAGTACAGGGGAAAAGGTCCACTGCAATCCAAAAAAAAAACCCCCCAAAAAATACCAACTTTTCTATTGCAAAAAAAACCCGAGTTTTCACGACTCAAACCCCCTACACAGATCTCTGGTGTAACAAAACTAAACCGCCCACGAAAAAACAGGAAAAAGCAAATGAAAAATAACAGTGGTCAGATAAACTGAGAGGAGCACAAGCCCCTCGAAAAGGGGCCTGGTGACCTCCAAGAATGAAAAGGGGAAAAATGAAAAAAAACAAGCACAAAAATAAAAGCAGAAAATTTATCGTAGCAGAAGTGCAGGCAAGATCAGCAAACTTCCAAATAAAAGGAACCACAATTGAGACAAGAAAAATGACCCCGCAACCAAAGGGGAAACCTCCCTTTATCAGACCGTCAAGACCCGATTGCCATCCCGGAAAGGTTCGTCTGTCTTAACCAACAGGGGACCTCTGCCAAAACCATCTCTACCTTAAAACATTTTTTCCCAGTGGAGACACTCCTGGGGGGCTGCTTTCCCCTTTAAATTTAAAATGACGACAAAAATTTGTCATTTACAGACCGCCCGCGCAAATTCTCCTTCGGCCTTTTGGTCCCTTTTTTTTTTCCCCCGGGTTCCATTTCACCCCCATTTCTCTCTGGGGGAAAAACTTCATGCGACACTCTGTCTCGCCCAGGTGTCCTCTGAGGAGGTAGAGGGGGAACCTGGGGGATTGTCCCCCAAAGGCCAAAAAAAGTGTTTCGCTGATCTGGCCTCCAGGCAAGATTTTGGGGCCCTAATTTGCACCCCAGGGGCTCTCTTGGGGGAAAACTCCAGGGTTTTGGGGACATTTTTGGGGGGAAAGGGCATCTGAGTTGTGGCGAGGAATACGAGGGGCCCATAGGTCCTGACATCAGGAATACTTCGGCGTACTCCCGTGCCAAAAAAAAATCCCTCGACAACGGGCCGCTGGGTTTTTTTTTCCCTATACCAGTGGCGACAGGCCCTGGGGGGTAGTTGGGATGGATTTTGTGGTGGGCTTTTCCCCGTCTCGGGGGGCAAAATTCTCTGGGGGGTAACCCCCCACTTCTCCAAAATGTTTCACTTTTGGGGGCCTTACCCCCCGGGTTTCCTTCCCAGGGCCTTAGGCCCAAATTTTTTTCAGGCCTTTTTAAGGTCACAGAAAACCCCACAAAATTTTTATTATCGAGGTCCCCAATTTCTTCTCGGGGTTTTGGAGAGAGCTGTTCATCTACTCACATTGAGTTAAATCTCTCTTCGGTTTCATCCCGAGACAAAGGGGGTTGGAAAGCAGCCAACCAGACCTTGGTCAAAATTTTTTCGACATTTTTCTCAGCCGGCAGAATGAGGGGGCATTTTGCTAGGGGCTGGTTCCTCTAAAAAAGGTGGATCCACCAGACACCTTCCTTTAAACTGGCCCCAGCACCGCGGGGTACCGGGCCCACCCCGTGTCTTCCGACGCTCCGGGTGGATACTGGGCGGGGGGGCCGGGAATTTGGGACCGCACTCGGATCCCTTTTTCAGCCCCAAAGGGGGGGGATAGGTCTTCCACCGACGGCATCGGGCCCCCCCCCAAAATTTTGCTCCGGGGTTTTTGTGGGTCTCTGCCCGGGAAATCAGGCTGCAAGTAAGTCTCTAATTGCACCTCGTTTTTTTGGGGCCCCTTTTTAAGATCCTTAGGGGTTTAAAAACCCCTTTTTTTCCTTTTTGCCCTTCCACCTCGCCTGGTTCTCTGATACCTTTCACGTGCCCTTTTAAAACCCCCGGGCCTCCCCCCCGGGGTTTTCCGAGTCCTCTCCCGGGGGCCGGGTTCATCACCGACGATCATGAGGGGAACGCCTCGTTGGGTGAAAAGGGAAACAGGAAAAAAAAATTTTTTGGTGGATTGGGGGGTTTTTGGGGGGCCGGGGATAGGCCCGGGGAGCCGCCACATTTTTACGTAGCGCTCTCGTCCCCTTTGAGAAAAGCGGGGGCCCAAAAAGGGGGGCCCTAGGGGTGGGGAATTTTTTGGGTTCGAGTTCCCCCTCGCACAAGGGGGGTCCCCAAACCCCCTCCCGCGGGGGCCCCCAACCATCTCCGGCCCCAGGGAGCCGTCAGCAAAGAGTGGGCCCAGCGTCTTCCCCGGGGCCCAAACTGTCAGGACTTCTGTGCCCCCGGTTTTGCATTTAGCCTACGGCAGCGGGGAGCGACGTCTTTAGCCTAATTCCTGCTTTCCCCTTCTGAGCAGCCCCTTAAAATTCTCATTGGAGATCAGGGGTCCAGCTTGGTCGCACAGCCCATTGGTCTGCCAGGAAGGTCCTGAAACTACGTGTTTGGAACGTTTTTCATTGGTCATTTTTTTGGGAGGTCTGTATTTGCTACTATAAAAGGGTTTCTGGGTGCGGCCTGCGCTGTATCAATTGCATTATGTGCTTTGTGCCGTGTGATCAGCATGATGTGGTTAGGGCTCGGCGAAATAAGCCCCCCCGAATTCCGGCACCTCTGGTAGGAATTCTACACTTTTTCAGGTCTTGGGGGAAATAACCCCTAAGAATACCGGCTTCACCGGTGAGGATTTTTTTTTGTGTAACAAAAGGGAAACGGAGGGGGAGGTGGTGAAGTTCCCCTTCTTTTTATTTTTTAATGGGAACCTCGGACCCGGTCCGGGGGCTCCGAAGGGGGCGTAACAGTGACCCCGGACCCTATAAGGGCCCCCGAACAGGACCAAATGGAATACCCGGAGGCACAGGGCTACCTCCATTTTCCCCGGACAGTGGCAGCGTCCCCCCAGGGACCAAAAGGGTAACAGGAATTTTAAAAGTCCCCCTGGAAAATTCTTGACGGAGAAGGGTAATGTTTTGGGGAAGGGTTTGAGATGAGTTCTGAGCGAGCTCCCTTGGTGGGGTTTAAAGCGTTACTAGTGAGGGGTGGGTCGGGGGTTTGATTGGGGTTATTTAATGAATCATTTTCCAAAAAGGGTTGCCGGGGATCAATTGTTTGGCTGAACCCCCTTCCATTTTTCCCCTTTGCCGCGTGTCGGTCTCTCTCCTCTATAGATAAGACAAAAATTTTTATTTTGGTTTTTCTATATTTTGCTTTTCCTGCACTTCTGTGGGGGCCTTCTTGTCCCTCCGGGGGCTTTTTGCCCCCTCGTTTAGTCCCCCCCACTGTGTTTTGTATTTTGCTTTTTCCGTTTTTTCAGTGGTGCTGTTTTTTTTTACCCAAGAACTAATTTTGGGGTAAGGTCATGGATCTCAGGTTTTTGAAATTTTAATTGGGGGTTTTTTGGGGGGTTTGGGATTGCATAAGACCCTTTTCCGTCCTTTTTTTTTAGAATTTTGGGCCCCCGTTTTTTCTACTATTTTTTTCTGTGTAGATTTCCTTTGTCTAAAAACCCCATTACTGTTTGGGGGCTTTCATTATCTTTTTGGGGTTTTGCTACGGGCAGATATTTTTCCCATTTCATCTTTAGGGTAGTTATTTTAGGCTGTGCGAGGGTCAGGACCAACTTTTGGAACGCTCCACGGCTGCCTCTAGTTGCGGTGGTTAGTCGGGCTGAATCTCATAGATTCCAATGCTCGGGGGATTTTTTCCTTTTTTCCTGCACTCCTCACACCGTAACTAACAATCACCGGCCAAAAAAATTGTATGGTACCACAGAAGGGAAGAAAAATTTAAAGGGGAAAAAAGTTGTCAGAGATTTTTTCTGTTTGTTGATTTTTTTTTTTTTCCCCTTATCCTGGGGGCTGGGGGGATCTTTTCCCCCCAAGGGGTTTGCACAGTTGTCGGCCGTGTGGATCACTGCCACTGGGTCGGAGTTTGCTATTTTTTTTTCGGGGGTTCCTGTTGGGAACCGGGGCCCCCTGCCAGATTTTTTTTGGGGGGGCGAGCTAAATTTAGAATTTCAAAATTTAAAAAAAGTTTTTCCCTTAAAATCAAGTCCTCGGAAAAACCCGCAGCAGTTCTTTTTCATCTCTCTCCTCGCGGCGACCTCAGGTTTGGGGGTTTTTCCTGATACGGGGATCCTTTTTGAGTGATGTTAGCATTTTTTCAGGCTTTGGGGTTTTTGTCGAGGGGGGAAATTCACTGATAAAACTGAAAAAAAGCCTTGTTGCTTTAAAAACGGGGTTGATGACCTGAGTTATACTGTCAAGATTCCGTAGGTGGGCGCCCCGACCAAAGGTGACGACGCTTTGGCGGCCCTTTTCCGGGAAGGGCGTCGGATAATTAAAAGGGGTGTTAGGGGGGGTTCCCCCTTCCCCCCGGTCTCAATGATTCTATTCTTTTGGGATTAAATTTTTACAGACGTTTGCGTGAGGGAGAAGATGCGTGGAGGGGGTTTCCTTGGGGGCCAAAGGGGACCCATGCATGTGATGGAGTGGTGTGGGGGGACAGCGTCAGAGTTTCGAAACCCAAAGGGGTTAGTTTCTACGGGGGTGATGCCTCTCTGCCCCCCTAAGGGGGGGAAACATTTTGCACGCTAGTTTCTTGGTATGTTCAACTAAGTTTTTTTTTAATGTCACTCGATATTCTCGTCCTCATTTTCTGCCAGGTTTCTTGATTCTGGGCAGCAAAACCTGATGGATTATGTTTTTGCTAAACGTTGTGGATTTCCCCTTTTATACCCCACAAATCTTTTTCCCCACGGGGGAACGATTCTCCCCCCCCCTTTGGGAGAAAAACCCCCCGTTTTCTACCAGGTATAAGAGGGTTAAACCCCGACACCGGAGTGCGAAAATTTTTTTGGTTTAATAATCTGCTGACATTATAGTGCGGGGTTTCCCTGGTTTCAGTCTCTAATCCGTTTTGGATTGGAAATCTGTGTCTGAAACCCCTTGGGGCTCCAATGTTTAATACCAAACTCCTTTTTTTTCTGCCTCCCCCCGGCTGGGATGTTCCGACTTTTTTTTTGATTTTTCTGATTGGTTTTTGCGAAAGTAAATCTTTTCCTTACCTCCCCATAGGGGGACTGCGCTTTTTAATTATGCCGGTAGAAAACCCTAAGGCCCCTTTTTTTTAATTGTCTGTCCCCGAACAGAGCTATGGTTTTTATATAAAAGGAACTTTGAAAAAGGGGCATATCAGACCACCCTTTTTCCCCCTTTTTGGGCCCCCGGTTTTTTCTTTGGGGGCCAAAAAAAATGGTTCATTAAGGCCTGTTTGATTTTGCTTTTTAAAAATTTATGGAAATATAAAAACCCCTACCTTGTTTCTGACCGTTTTCCAGGGGAAAAAAAATCTTGCTTTACCAAGCTTTTCCTCGGGGGGGTTAACCTTACTTTAACCGGGGATGAATGGAAGCGGTTTAAACCCCTGAGGGGTTTTGAGTACCTTGTATGCCCTTTTTGGGTCACTAAAAGCTCCTTCCGTCTTCCGTCCTTCATGAATGCATTTTTTGGGGTTTTTTTTGGGGAAATTTCTGATTGTTTTTTTGGATGATTCTTGATTTTTTTAAGACTGGGGGTCTCAGTGAAAAATTTAACTTTTCCGATTTTGAGAGGAATGCCTGTATTGAAGGGGCAAAGTGTCTTTTTTTGGGACAGAAGCTCTTTTCTAGGATTAAAATTTTTTCCCCATCTGTTTTGAAATGGACCCGGGAAGGTTCAGGCCATCGTGATTGCTCCAACCTACTTCATTTTAAGCCTCAGGATTTTTTTGGTTTTTTCCCCAATTTTTTTTGTAAAATTTTTTTGGAATTTCTCTGTTATTGTTTAAACCATTAACTGATTTGGGGCCCAAAAAGGGGTTTTGATGTGGGAATTGGGGCCCCTGAGGCAGTCCTGCGTTTTTAGGAAATTAAACAGAGATTCACTTCCTCCCTTCACGGCAGCCTGATGTTTCCTGCCATTTCAGGTGGGGTTTTTTCCCTAAATTGGGGGAGGTGCCGTTTTTCCCAAAAAGATCCAAGACCTCTAAAAGTAACCCCGTGCCTTTTTCTCTCGAAAATTTTTTCCTAAACGTAATTATGAGTGGGTTTTAACGGTTATTGGGGCCCGAATGGGTTTTGAAAAATGGGACATTTTGGTGGAGGGAGCCAAAAAACAGGGGTGGCCTTCGGGGCCTAAAAACTGGTCTATCTTTTAAAACCGCCGCGATCAAAACCAGACGGGGGCCGGTGGCCGTTTTTCCAAGTTTTAATTTTTTTTTTCCTTTTTCCGGCACTAAGAAAAATTTTTAAGGGGGGAGCCTCCCGAGGAGTTTCCTTCGGACTCTCCGGCTATCTATCCCCCTGTTATTTTAAGGGGGTGAGTTTTTTTCCCCCATCTCGCCCAATTGAGACTGCTTGGAGGGGTGTAGGAGGAAGGCCCCGCTGCCCTGTTGGAAAATTTTTGTCCCACCAATGGAAAAAGGTGTGAGTCTAGTTCATTGTTCCGCATTGGCTGGCATCCCGGAATTTTTTTACCAAAAATTGGTTTCGGGGGCCTTTTGTGGCCTACCTTTCCCGCGAGTCAGGGGAATTTGTGCAGTCCTGTGGGGGTTGCCCCTCCAAGCCTTGCCCTGCTCTAGTGGTTTTTTGAGCCATTTTCCCGTGCCCAAAGACCAGGACCCATAATTATGGATTTTTTTTTCCGATCTTCCTGTTTCTCAAGAATACCACCATCTGGGAATTTGTGATAGGGGTTTTTAAAAAAAACTCTGTGCCATTCCAAAAATTGCCCCTTTCCCCTCTGAATTGGGCCTTGTTCCTTCAGACGTGGTTCTTTTAAGGCATTCCGAGAACATTGTGTCTGAAAGAGGGGGCCCCGTTGTTTCCAGATTTTTTGGGGACTTTTTGTTCTAAACTGGGGGGCAATTTCTTTCTCCCGGCGTTTTTATCCCAGACCAATGGTCAAATGAGAGAACAAACCAGACATTGGGGGCTTATCTAAATGTTTTGCTCTGTCAGGATGCTGGGGGCCTTTTTTGCCCCTTTGGGGGAGTTTGCTCTTTTAAAAATAGGGCTAGCTCGCCCCCCCTTTATGTCTCCTTTTTTCTGTATTTTGGGTTTCACCCGTTTTCTTCAGGGGAGACGGGGCTTTGTCTGTCCAGGTGTTGACTTGTTGTTGAGCGTATGCAGCAGATTGGGACCGGTAGTGGAGAG
>JARQOD010012748.1:0-18371 GCA_033576555.1 Oophaga sylvatica | reverse complement strand
AAAAGGTGGTTACTTTGAAGAACCTGATTAAAATTTTCGTTTTTCCCTTTTTTGTTAAATATATAATTCCCATTTTTTAATTATTATTTTGATGCCTTCAGTTGAATTTACAATTTCATGTCATGAAAATACGAAAAATCTTTAAAAGAAGGTGTGTCAAATTTTGGCTTACTGATATCATTGCATAAACTAAGTAAGCAATTTCTGGGAGAAACTCACCAACATAACAGATGAGAGATGCTTTGTAGGGGGGAAAATGGGACAAAATTACTCTTGGCAATATGCAGAACTAATTATTACGGAAATGTTTGAAACATTTATTGTGGAGAGGATGAGCGACTTTGCCTCGGCGGGGTCGAGTCGATTTCGGACCACCCCTTTCAAAAAGTCGGTCGAACGAAATCGGCCCTAACGGGAAAAGTTGAAGGCCGACTGAACACAACCCAATGCAAGTCAAGGTGGAAGAAAAAAAATCGGCAAGGAGGGAGGACAGCAACACACTACGGGCCCCCAAATTCAATGCCAACGACAACAATCTTATTACTTAAGTTGTCAACCTTAATTTACTTTATAATAATAGTTATGCATTGAAAATGGGGTATTTGGAAAAAATTTGTGGGGGGGCAGAGCGGCTCCAGGTTTTCGTGTCCCCGGGGCCAAAGATGTCAGTGGGCCCCTTTAACAATACCACTTCATGTGCTCAATACGGAAGAAAAATTTAAAAGGTATAGTACAATGACAAATACTTCACTTCTTACATTACTGATGTATTATTTTAAATTCCACAATAGTTCAAAAACCGGACAGTATTCCTCCTACAGTATTTTGGCCACCAATATGCGCCATTCAGAAAATAGCCCCATATATTGCTCATACAGAAAAAAGGTCCAATATAAGTTCCATACAGTATATGATGAGTCCACATAATGACGTATATAATGGTCCCTATATATGTGCCATACAGTATAGGATGGTCCCCATAAGTATAATAAGCCCCACATTTGCTCCATACAGTAAATGAGTCCATAAAAGCTCCAACAGTATGAGGGCCCCATATTTGCCCATACAAAAGGCTCCATATAAGCCTACAAATTAGGCCTGATAAGTGCTCCATATGATGCTCCATACCCTTTATGATGCCCCATAAATAAGAACCCATTGATGCTCCGTATTTGTGGGACCCCTGGGTGAGCTCCAGTGTATGATGGGCCTATATAATGCTCCTATAAAGGGCCCCATGATGTCCGTTTTGAGGTCCATTATGCTCCATTTTTGGGCCCCATTAGGTCCGATATATGGGCCCCTAGATGCTATATGATGGGCCCCATTATAATGCCCTGTATATGGCCCATATGATGCTCCGTTTAGGGGCCTATTAATGCTCCATTATAATGGCCCCATATGATGCTCCGTTATATGGGCCCCAAAGAGAGCTCCAGTATGGGCCCCATTAATAAAGCTCCAGTGTATGATGGGCCCATGTGATACTCCAGTTATGATGGTTCTAAATATGCTTTCCTATATATGGGCCCCATATGTTGCTCAGTATATTGGGCCTATGGATGATGCTCCAGTATTGAGGACTAGTAATGCTCCATATTAATGGGCCCATTTATAATGCTCCAGTGTCAATGAGCCTATTTATGATGCTCAAGTGTATGATGGGCCCCATAAAAATTTCCATTATAAAAATTCCCTTATTGTTCCAAACATTAAAAAAAATGAAATACCTCTCTTGTGGGCTTGCTCTACTTGGACTCCTCAGCGTCGCCATCTTCCAGCTCTCTGCACTTGGACTGTTCAGGCAGAGGGTGTACAGACGTGACATACATCGCGCTTTCTGACCTGAATGTCACTGTCAGGAAACGAGGAAGAGTCACAGCGGTGGAGCAGGGAGAGGTAAGTATTGCAAGTGCTGGGGCCCTGAGCAAGGAGGGGGGCCATCATGGGCAACGGCACTGGCACAGGGCCCCTCTAATGTACGCGGTGTCTCTGACGACTTAGTGGGCCCCCCCACCGTTAGAGACACCAGCGTACTATGAGGTGCCTGTGCAGTGCCGACGCCCACGAGTGGGCCCCCCACTGCACAGGTCACCGGCACTTGCCCGGGTGGTGTGCCAGGTGCTGACGCCAGCTCGGGGGGGAACCCGTTATGGGTGTGGAAAAAATGGCATATGTTGACATGTAGGCTGGAGGTTCAGCAGCTGCAAATGGAGGAATTGGAGAAGTCTGAGGAAGAGGAGGTCAAAGCGAGCCATTTTGGGCAAACCTATGTGTCACCAGGGGAAGGTGGTACACAATCCTTTGAAACCCAGGCATGGTTCATTTTTAAAGAAGGTGAGATCACAACATTTTTGGTCGACACGGGTCCTTCTTTCTGTAGGGATTCATCCAGGAGCACTGAGACTCTTTCTGATAGCACACTACCAGCAGGCAAGCGGCCCTGTAAGGATATTGTGCCAATTCAGGCCAGGTGTCAGTTTACAGGCCCAGTAGTCAAATGGGAATGAACTGTGAGGGAGAACAACTATATGGGAGGAGAGGTAATTTTGAACCATAGTTGCAAACTGCTGTCTCTGTCTGTTGCAATCGAACAACAAAATGTTTACCAGAATTGCTAGTTTGTTCGCCAATATTAGCTATAGGTTCTCCTGTTGAGATGTTCTGTAATTTGCTTTTATACATGGATCGAGGATGCTTGCCACCAGTAGTCATCATCCTCTAATTTTGGCAATGCGGGGGTCCCTTTTTAGGATCCGCAAGACATAATCACACATGTGGGCAATGTTCCAGGTGTCAATGATGCATTGCAGTGGTGGGTGGAGGAGCACTTTCTGCCCAAATCCAAATCCCTCCAGTCATGCACAAACCCTGTACTGACCTTGGCAAGCCAACATTTTCTCTTGCCCCCTGAGAAGCATCCTCTTCCCAAAATAATCATCCCTCATCTCCTCCTCCCTTCCCTTCTTCTTCCACCTCGTCCAGGACAGTTCCCTGAGCAGACAATGGCTGACTGTCATCAGGCTGTCATCCTCCTCCTATTCCTCCTCTGCTGCAGGCGCCTGATCCTTAAGTCATCAAAGATTGCATGAGCAGACACATACGTGGATGCTCATGCTTATGATGGCGTCGTTGCGCTTACCAGCCGTGTGCATTCCTCAAAACACTGAGGACTTTACAGAGGTCTTTCGCTTTGACCACTGCACACGACCAACTCCATGTCTGCCTTCAAACTGCTGCGTGTATCCTCCCACAAATGCATTACAGCCTGCCTCTGTTCACACAGGCCTCTCACCATGTGCATTGGTGGCTTTCCACCTTGTTGCAACGTCTATGATTAGGCGGTGTTTGGGGAAGTGGAGCAATCGCTGCAGCCTCTGCATACGACTGGGTCTACGAGCGAGCGATGGATGTGCGTGCACAGTCTTCACACCTTATGGAGCACGGCTGTAAACTCCGATAATTATTTAGGAAGCATGAACCACCAGGTTCAAGGTTGAGCCGGCAGGTATGTGTCTGAGTTTTGCCAGGGCTATGGCCGCCACAAAATTACAGCCATTATCACTGACTACCTTGCCTGGCCAAGATGTAGACTGCCCAGCCATGACTCAGTTTCTCGCTGCAAATAGTCGGCCAGTACCTCCGCGGTGTGTCTGTTGTCACCCAAAGACATATCTTTAAAAACCGCCTGCTGAGCTTACCACTAGATGTGGGACACCTCGTCTGCAACACTGGCAGCTGCGGATGGAGTGCTCGTGCGACTGTGCTCTATCGATGAGCTTTCGCTTCTGGAGGAGGAGGAGGGTCGAAACGCATACAGCCAACTGCTGCCTATACCGTAGGCTAGGCAGCACTGTCCCCACCGCGGCTGTCCCCTGTGGACCCTGCATCCACCACATTAACCTAGAGCGCAGTGATGGAACGTAAACGGTCCTGGCCATGCCTACGGCCCCACGCATCTGTTGTGAGGTGCACCTTTCACTCACTGATTGTTTGAGTGCTGGACAATGCGGTCTTTCACATGCAGGTGGAGGGCAGAGATGGCTTTTCTAGAAAAAGAAGTGCCGACTGGGTAGGTCATAGCGTGGGGAAACAGGTTTAAGGCCATGAGCTCTCGGAAGCTGCGCTTTCAACAAGCGGAAGGGCATCATCTCTAACAAGATCAGTTTTTGCAATGTTAGGCGTTCAAATCAGTGTACGGGGATGAGAGGATGAGTACTTTCTTGCCCTACTACAGAGTGTCTGCTAGGGTGAGTGGATTGAGAGCTGTATATGGGGGAACTACAGTGGACATGACGGACTGAGATGTGGTTGGTGATGGTGGTGGTGCTGGTAGTGGTGGTGATGGCCAATTCAGTCTTTCGTTGCAAAAACATTGTGATTCCCTGACTGCTTGGCCTTGCGATGACACTCAACATTTCTTGCTGGTGGTGTGCTAACAGGTGGGCTTACAGTGGGGGAAGCGATGTAGCGTTGTGGCTACCTTCAGTCGGAGCAGGTGCACATGTGCACCTGAGGTTTTGTAGTCCGTCCCACGCTTGAAGTGCATGGTGTTTAATTGTCTAAGCATGCAACTGGTATGGAGAATTTTCCCTCGGCTAAAGGTCCGTACCTCACTTCTTAACAGATAACATTGCCTCATTAATAGGATTTTGGTCAAAAAGTGCCACCCTGCACTCTTCCTACTATGGGATATCTTTCAGGGCTTTCACGCTGTGCTAATTTGACCGTCTGGCCAACTATCCTGAAAACTCTTTTTGTTTTTTTTAACATCGTTTTTGGACTGCTAGGGGCCTGCCAGATAACTTCTGCTGCGAGTCGATGCCTGCTGCGGAGCCTTCTCCTCTTCTGAGCTATTGCCGCGGCACCTTCTTCCGCACATGGATGCCAATCTGGGTCAACAACTGGGTCATCCATCACTCCTCTTCAATTTATTGCACCTTCCTCTGTGTCAACCGTGTAAGGTGGTTATAGTATGCGGGGAAGGGGCACTGAGTTTCATCAGGGTCAGATTCTGGCTCAGTAGACTGTGAAGGGGCAATGTAGTGCTCTGGGTGTTTTTCTGACCAGGAGCCTGCTTACATTTTTTGAAACTTCAGAAGAGGAGGTGTAGAGCTGGAGGCTGTTTCGGCAATGTAAGCCAAAACATGTTCTGATGCTCCGGCTTTAAAACGGTTTTACTACCCCCAGAAAAGGGAGCCTTCCAGGCCTTCTGGACCCAAACGATGACGCTGGCTCAGCACCCTCCTGCCTTAGGTTCTATTGTGCTTTTGGCACTATCAGCTGATGCACCACCACCACCAGCAGTACCAGGTGGCCCACCCGCCCACGTCCGCAGTTCTTCCACCATGCTTCCTCATGTTTGGAAAATGCACCAAAAATACCAGCAGATATTCGGTACTGTATGAGGAGCGTACAGCTGTATACAGTGTTGAGGTAATTTTAATCTCCGTATACATTTCCGGTGTAAACACACAGCGCTCACACAGTATGGATTAGACCAGAATATAAAAAGCAGAAAAACGTTACTGTATCAGAAGCGTAAGCTGTATACAGTGTTGGGGTCATTTTAAATCTCTGTATATATTTCCGGAGTAACACACAGACGCTCACTCAGTATGGATTAGCCAGAATATAAACAGCAGAAAAAGGGTACTGGATCAGAAGCGTACAGCTGTATACAGTGTTGGGGTCATTTTAAATCTCCGTATATATTTCCGGAGTCACACACAGACGCTCTCAGGCTCAGTATGGATTAGACCAGAATATAAAAAGCAGAAAAACGGTACTGTATAAGAAGCATACAGCTGTATAAAGTGTAAGGGTAAGGCCGTGGACACACTCACCGTACAAAAATGCGGACCGTATCGTACGGCCGTATTGCGACAAAATGTTGCAGGCACAACAATCGTATTTAATGCGTTTTCAGGGTGCGGCTGCGTATTTTGCGAATGTAAGCATCCGTATGCAATCCGTATGGCATCCGTATATTTTTCTCGGCGCCTTGCAAAAGGACATTTAACGGTTTTTAGACTGAAACTCATTCAAATCATCATCAGCAAGGCTATTTATTGCTCTGCATCCGGTTTGCAACCCCCAATCTTGCCATTTTTGTGGTCTGCTTGTGTTGGAGGGCTGCTGCTTGTTTGCCAACATGTCTGACACTCTTCAGTTCTCCCAAACTAATCGAGTGTTGTACAACTGTGTTTTGTGCAGACGCTTTGGCCAGCCTACCCAGTGATCGTTTGATCTGCGAAGGAGGAGGCGAATGTGGGCTTTTCCGCATTTGAGGCAACGACTCAATAAAGCACATTTTCACCAGCTGTATGCATGTCTGCAGACTCTTCCATATTATTTTGTCCAGTTTTGTCTGATGACCATTCCAGATTTGAGGTTTTGTGGGAGTTGTGCAGCCAGGGATCACCTAGCAGGATGTGGAACGCTATCTCTGCACAGGAGCGACTTCTCCTTACGCAACCGACTGGATTTCTTACCTACAAACTGTCTATTGATGATGTGTTTTTACCACTAGTTTCCATTTACCCTTATGGCTGTTGCAGAAATATCCTCATAATATAGGCCATATATCACCTTAAAATACCTGAACAATGATGTGAATATTTACATTAGAGGAAATGGTATTGGCCTACATTTAAATTATGATTGTTTTGACATTCAGTCATGTAAGGGTTATGTATAGTGGTGTTTGTTAAACCTTTGTGCATCTGCATTGATTGTTCTCTGTACATTGGGTTACTTGTAGGTTCTTAACTACTGGCATATCCTATTCCGCACTCCATCTTTTTTTTTGGATTGGGACGTCCAACATCTCTGCCATGTTCGTGATACCTGCTCACAACTGGTTCAGACTTCATCAAACTGGTGATGGCTGAACCAAAGATGGAAGAGTGGAAGAGGATTGCCAGAAATTTGAGGACCAATGCAACTTCACATATTCTTATAGTCTCTGTTGGTGTTAATGGTCATAACACATGTGTTGGTGGTTGAGTACAAAAAACTTATGAAAAAAGAGTCGAAACGTTTTATAAAAATAGATATTTATATGTGCTAACTGGCACTTGAAAGTATTGACTACCATAATTGCTTCATATGGTATATGTATTAACAGCACAATAGTGTAAGTGTGCAGTCTTACACAAGAACAAAATAAGGCATGCCAACATTACAAATTGTTCCATACATCATAGTATATAAAGGCAAATTCTACAGTCACTATGGTATTGCTGATCATATGTGACCCATATGTTTGTTTGACAAGTTTCTACTACTTCCAATATGCAGTAGCCAACATGGAGTGAAATTTAATGTAACCAATAACCAACTTTCACTACCACTAGTGAGCACCATATCTGCCCCATATGGTTATGTTCTAAGACTAGACTAATGCAATGATGCACTAGCCAACAATTTTTAACAGGATGGGGACAAAATAACAAACATTGGTAGAAATTATAATATGTAACGAAATAATAATATTTTACCATATCCCATAATACCACCAGCTAAGTATCATATGGTATTTGTAGGCATTCAGATTAGTGCAAATATGCGTTACACAACATGGTGTTAAAATAAATGATCACAAAGAACTAACATTTCTCGCAATAGGAGCAGATAATGAAAATAATAGACGTTGACTATAGGTACTGCCACACTAAACAATCCGCTAGCGATCACTATAACGACGCATACTAATGCGATCGCTAGCGGGATTGTTTCTATATCGCTAAGTGCGGCCACATTTAGCGATATAGTTAACGACGCTATCGCCGTTAGCGATCTTCTTAACGACATTAGCGGTACAAAAGTACCGCTAAATCGCTAAGAAAAGGTGCCACACTAGCGATATATACTTACCCAGCGGGGAGCGCCGACGAGAAAATAGGGTCCGGAACGATTCCAGCGACGAGCGAGATCACAGCAGGAAGCTCTCGCTGGCAGCTGCCGCACTGAACAACATCGCTAACGGGATCGCTTAATAGTGACGTTTTTTAGCGATCCCGTTAGCGATATTGTTCAGTGTGGCATACCCTTATGCCTAGTGGACAGCATATTGCTAGCATATGTTGTTTACTGGCAATCTATTTAAACTGCTAATGTCTTAGACACAATAGGAGGTTAAAGTAAATATAAAACCATTACTAAATGGTTTTTAAATCCTAAAATCACAGCTGGTGGTATGTGGGTGGTGGGGTTGGTGGGTTCCCAGCATCTCTTTGTGGTTGGCTTGGATCACCACCTTGACCATCACCATTTGGGGTAGATTTTCAGGCCCCTGAGCTAACATCTGGCCATGGTCAGGTTGGTGTGTGGGCACATTGCCATACAGATAAGGGAGATTATATTCCTGTGTAACATGATACCCACGAGAATCATACCCCCCAATATGACCATGTTGAGCACATCCAGGTTGGGACCAGCCTGCAACACTGGATCTGTACAAGTGGTCATATTGGGAAGTCGGATTATAGGCAGCCATTTGACCCTGTTGTTGCCAACGTTGTTTTGGTGGTGGAATGGGTAGAGGTGTAGGCGCCCGTGCAGGAGGATCATCAGATCTGTTGGGAATGAAAGGGGATTAGAACATGTTTGAGAGGTGAGCCTAAACTGCATATGTGGTATGTGGTGTGATGTATGTACTTGCGGTTTGAGATCCAGAATAGGTGCAAGATAACCCAGCCTGTCTAAGTAAACGTACTTTCGCTTTCTGGGTGCTGCTGACCCGCTCTTGGCTCTCTGCTGGCGTTGGCGCCTGTTTTGGTATAGGCTGCTTCTCCATCTTCTCATAACATCATCCACTGCAATGAGACATATAATGTACAGTAAAGATGTATATCTTTGTACCGTGTTAGCCAGTAGATAGAAAAATATTTAGAATATTTTGTATTAGTCTAGCCTGATGAAGAGACCTGAGTAGTCTCGAAAGCTTGCAATTTGTTACCATCTTTTCAGTTAGCCATTAAAAGGTATCAACCACTGAGGACTCTCAACTCTAAATTATTAGTGCTGTGGAAAAAGGAGTCTGCACAGCAGTGTACACACAGCAATACAGCTAGCAGGCAGCCTATTAAACCAGCGCTGCTGCACACAAGAAAATCCTCCTCTGTCACTTCCAGGCAGCCTAATAACCAGCGCTGCTGCACACAGAAAATCGTCCTCTGTCACTGCACACTAACTGTACAGCACAATTGCTATCAGCACCAGCACAGAAGAACTTCTCTTTCCTGCCCTAACCTCTCCCTACTGATAAAACAGCGTCAGCAACCTCTCCCTACTGTTAAGATCGGCAGAAGTAAAATTTCGGTCGGCGGTCAGGGCTTTTATAGCCACTATGACGCCCCCAAAGCAAGCCAATCACTGCAATGCCCTTCTCTAAGATGGTGGTGGACGCTGCCCATGTCATCTTGTTGCCCACAGTGTACGTTCTTGCTCATTGGCTGAATAAAGGCGCCTGCAAGCATTATGGGAAAACCGACTTTGGCGCTCGTGTCGACGACCGCATGGCCGACTTCACGCTATGGTCAGGTTTCGCTCGGCGAAACTCGACTTTAGCGAAAGTCAGCGACTTATAAATCTGACTGACCTATTTCGCTCAACTCTAATTGTGGCACATCACATACTGAAAGAAAAACTTCACATACTTTTGTTACTCATAAACATGTGATATTGGAAAACTTTCCTCATTTAAAAATGACAAAGTCTAATAGTTTTGTCTTATTGCTTTGATTTGGTTCTCTTTATCTACTTTTAAGGCTTGTGTGAATGATCTGATGAAGGTTTAGATCAAATTTATGTAAAAATAGGGAAAAACTTTAAAGTGTTCTCAAACTGTTAAGCATTCACTGTACTATATACAATAGCATGTAAAAAATGCCAAAAACAATGGTGACTTGTTCACTTTTTATTACACCCCACAAGAAAACATAGTACTGTAATGTGGTGCCAATGATGTTCTGCTCGGATCCATATGACCCGAAATGAAATTTGAGACCCTGCAGATTATTTATTATGCAGATCTGAAACTTGTGATTAATTGACTTTTCCTTATTTGAGGGGTTTCTTACTATAATGTGTTGTTTTTTTTTGTTTTTTGTGACTTTTTGCTACATTTTGATTGCTACAGTTGTACTTTTCAGGTCAATATGACCTGATAACATTTTATACTGTCTAACCCCTTACCGACCCATGACGCCTATGTAGGTGTCATGAAACCTGTGCCTTCCCGACCTGTGACGCCTACGTAGGGGTCATGGTATAAATCGTGTTCCTGCTGGTCGGGTGACCGGGGGGCAATGAAGGTCACCAGACCCACAGGCACAGGAGGCTTTGTACTTCACCCCAGGGGGATGGCTTTGCCCCCTGGCTACAATCGCTCTGATTGGCTGTTGAAAGTGAAACAGCCAATCAGAGCGAATGTAATACTTCACCAATGAAACTTGGTGAAATATTACAATTCAGCCATGGCCGATGCTGCAATATCATTGGCCATGGCTGGAGACAGTAATCTGACCCCCCACACTGAATGACACGGGGCGATCTGCCCCACCAACGACTGACAGTGGCAATCTACAACCGCCGTCAGCATCTGCTCCCCCTCCCCTTCTGTCCGCTGCCCCCGCCTTCCGATCCCCCCAGCACTAGCCGGAATCCCGGTGTCCCTCGTCCCTGGTCCATGGGCACCACCATCTTCCAAAATGGCGGGCGCACTGCACATGCACCGGCCGGCAGATTCATTCATTCATTCAGTTACATTTTGATCACTGTGATAGACCCTATCACAGTGGAAAAAAAAAAGTAAATAATCCGCCCCTTTATCAACCCCATAGATAGGGACAAATTATAAAATAAAGAAAATATTTTTATTTTATTTTTCCATTAGGGTTAGGGTTAGAATTAGAGTTAGGGTTAGAAGTAGGGTTAGAATTAAGGTTAGGGTTAGAATTAGGGTTAGGGTTGGAATTAGGGTTGAGGTTGGAATTAGGGTTAGGGTTGGAATTAGGTTTAGGGTTGGTATTAGGGTTAGGGTTGAATTAGGGTTAGGAGTTGGGATTAGTGTTAAGATTAGGGTTAGGGGTCTGTTGGTTAGGGGTCTCCTGCTACCCTGGGAAAAAAAATTGCAGGCTAAAAAATCATTTTTTGAGAAAAAAAATGCTTTTTTTTTTCACTGCTCTGCATTATAAACTTCTGTGAAGGGTTAGAGTTGGGATTAGTGTTAAGATTAGGGTTAGGGGTCTGTTGGTTAGGGTCTCCTGCTACCCTTGGGAAAAAAAATTGCAGGCTAAAAAATCATTTTTTGAGAAAAAAAATGCTTTTTTATTTTCACTGCTCTGCATTATAAACTTCTGTGAAGCACTGGGGGTTCAAGTGCTCACCACAGATCTAGATATGTTCCTTTGGGGGTCTAGTTTCCAAAATGTGGTCACTTGTGGAGAGTTTCCACTGTTTTAGGCACATCAGTTGCTCTCCAAACGCGACATGACACCAGCAGACCATTCCATTAAAGTCTGCATTACAAAACGTCACTACTTCTCTTCCGAGCCCCGACATGTGCCCACACAGTAGTTTTCTCCCACATACGGAGTATCAGCATACTCAGGACAAATTGGACAACAACTTTTGTTGTCCAATTTCTCCTGTTACACTTGGGAAAATAAAAAATGGCGACTAAAAGATCATGTGTTAAGGGCCTGCGGAAACGCACCTAATAGATATTAAGGAGAGGTGCGCTCACAGCCCGGGGTCCACCGTGCAGGCAGAGCCTGCTGCTAGTAAGATGGCGTAAATAGGCAGTATGAGCGAACTCTGTTATCCCGCAGAGTCACAGATGTAAACGCCATAGCACTATATGGCAATATAAGCGGACTCTGTAATTCACAGAGCCGCTGTAAAAAGACTGTGTCCTGTTAGACTCACAAGGAACACAGATGACTGCTAAGCGGATTGCAGTCTGTGGTCATGCAAACAGAACCCAAGCAGTAATCTCCTCACTGGAGTAGCCGGATATTCTAATGGCGTTTTCAGCCGAGCCCTGAACACGTGCATACAATCTCCTCACCAAAGGTTCCGGTATTCTAGGGGCTTATTTCAGCCAGACCTAACCACAAGCATACATGACCACTGGCGCAAGCACGTAACAGATTTGATACTAGCGCACGGCCCGTGCGGTAAGGACAGTCTTTTATAGCAGCCACGAGAAAAAGACCTTTCAGGAAGGACCAATGGAAGCTGCTTCAGAACATCAACAGCCACAGGACCTTCCTGAAGGACCAATAGGAGTGGCAGCTGTATCTGAGCATGTGACCCCTGATCTCCAATGGGAGATCTTGCCCTGGGCATGCTCAGATGAAGCAACAAAGGACTTAGTCCTAAAGACGTCTGCTCGCCGCTGACCAGTACTGGCTACAATAGCAGAACCTGAAGAGACAGCAGCAAGTCTCTGCACAGTATTAGACCGGGCGAGACGCTGGGACCGATGTCTTTGCTGAGCAGGCTCCACTGCAGCCGGAGATGGATGGGGACCGCAGCGGGACTGGTTCGAGACTCCCCTTGTGCAGCAGCGGGAACTCGAACAATAACATTACCCCCCCTCCTAGGGCCCCCCTTCTTTGGGCCTTTCTGCGCTCAAAGGCAGCGATGAGCTGCGGAGCATGAACAGGCTCCAGGACCTACCCTCAGGCACATAACCTCTCCAATCCACCAAATAAATTTTTTTCCTCGTACCACCTTGCACCCAACAATGGCGTTCACCTCATGATCATCGGTAGATGAAACCCGACGTCCAGGCAGATGACTTGGGAAAACCGGGAAATGGAATGGGTTTCAGGAGGGACACATGTAAGGTGTCGGTGATACCAAGGCGAGGCGGAACGGCTAGGCGGTAAACCACAGGGTTCACCTGCTCTAGAACTTTAAAGGGACCCAAAAAGCGTTGGGCCAACTTGGTGGGATCTACATGTAGCTGCTATGAATGTGCTAGAGATGGTTTCTGAGCAGAGGCTCCCTCTGGTGGTTACAGACAGTAATGAACATTACAGCGAGGAATGGCAATCTGGGTTCACTGACTGGACTGATATAAGGGAGGTTCCCTCCCATGATGGTTGCCGGTGATCCATTGTTCTTGTCTCAATTGTGGTTCCTGGTTCATTTGGAAGTTGCTGGAGTCTTGCATGCATCTGCTGCTTTCAGATAAGATATTTTCTGCTTTCTTTTTGTGCTTGTTTTTGCATAATTTTCTGCACTTTTGTGGAGGTCAGCCGGGTCCTCTCCTGGGGCCTGTGCTCCTCTCAGTTTATCTGTAACCACTGTTATTTGTTCATTTGCTTTTCCTGTTTTTTCAGTGGCTGCGGCTTAGTTTTGTTACACCAGAGATCTCATTTAGGTGGTGGAGATCGTGTGATCTCAGGTGTTTTTTGCAATCAGAACAGTTGGTATTTTTTAGGGTTTTTGTTGGATTGCAGTCAGAATCCTTTCCTGTACTTTTCTGTCTGGACAGATTGGGCCCCAGCGTATGCTCATTCTATTTTCTGTCTGTGTCCGTGCTTCTTCTTGTCTAACCGCCATTACATGTTTGGGGGCTTCCTATTTTCTTTGGGGATCTGCTTCGGGGCAGATAGCTTTCATCTTTCTACCTTTAGGTGTAGTTATCTCTCAGGCTCTGACGAGGCGTCTAGGATCAACGTAGGAACGCTCCACGGCTACCTCTAGTTGTGTGGTTAGTTCAGGTTACTGCATTACAATAGGTTCCAGCCTCTCTGGTGTATTGCCGTTTTTTGTTTTTTCTCCTCAGCCACCTAAACATAACAGAATCACCGGCCCAAACTGAAAATTATATTGTACTCACAGAAGGGAAAAATAATGTGGAAAGAAAAAAAAAAAAGTTGTCAGAGTTGTCAGAGATTTTTTTTTTCTGTTTGTTTCATTTTTTCCCTCTTTTTCTCTGGGTGCTGAGGAGGATTTTTTTTTCTCTCAATGGAGTTTGCACAGTTGTCTGGCTGTGTGGATCAGCGTGCCATTGAGGTTCGGAGTATTGCTACCTATCTTGCTAGGTTGCCGGTTGTAGAACCTAGGATTCCCATGCCAGATTTGTTTTTGGGGGATCGGGCTAAATTTCTGAATTTCAAAAATAACTGTAACTTGTTTTTTGCCTTAAAACCTAGGTCCTCGGGGAGCGCGGCACAGCCGGTTCAAATCGTCATCTCTCTCCTGCGCGGCGACCCTCAGGATTGGGCTTTATCCCTGACACCTGGGATCCTTTTTGAATGATATTGATGTATTTTTTCTGGCTCTGGGGTTATTGTACGATGAACCTAATGTCACTGATCAAGCTGAAAAAACCTTGTTGGCATTAAATCAGGGTCTTGAAGACGCTGAGCTGTACTGTCAAAATTCCAAAGTGGGCAGTCCTGACCAAATGGAATGATGATGCTATGGCAGCCCTTTTTCGGAAGGGGCTGTCAGAGAATGTAAAGGATGTTATGGTGGGATTACCTGTCCCCTCTGGTCTCAATGATTCTATGTCATTGGCTATTCAAATTGACAGACGTTTTGCGTGAACGCAGAGGTATGCGTGGATGGTTTGCCTTGTGAGCCAGCTCCTGGGCCCATGCAGTGTAATGGAGTGACTTCTGGGGCTCAGCGTCATGAGTTTCAAAAGCGCAATGGATTATGTTTCTACTGTGGTGACGCCTCTCATGCTCTTTCCATCTGCTCTAAGGGGGAAGACGTTTTGCATGCTCAGTTGTCTTGGTAGTGTTTCAGACTAAATTTCTGTTGACTGTTACCCTGATTGCTCCCTGTCCACATTTTCTGCTCAGGCTTTTGTTGATTCAGGAGCAGCTATTAACCTGATGGATTTTTGACTTTGCCAAACGTTTGTGGGTTTCCCATGATACCCCTGCGGAAGTCTATTCCCCTACTGGGCATTGATTCTACCCCTTTGGCGGAGAATAAATCCCAGTTTTCTACTGAGGTGATAATGAGTGTTGAACCAGATCATCAAGATGAGTTGCAAATTTCTGGTGCTGCATAATCTGCATGACATTATTGTACTAGGTTTCCCTTGGTTACAGTCTCATAATCCTGTTTTGGATTGGAAATCTGTGTCTGTGACCAGTTGGGGCTGCCAATGTGTTTAATACTGACACTCCTGTTTTTTTCTGCCTCTCCCCAGTCTCAGGATGTTCCTGACTTTTTGACTGATTTTTCGGATGTATTTAGTGAAAGTAAATCTGCATCCTTGCCCCTCACAGGAGCTATGATTGCGCTATTGAATTAGTGCCTGGTGGTAAATTTCCTAAAGTTCGCCTTTTTAACTTGTCTGTACCTGAACACGAGGCTATGCGATCTTATATCAAGAGTCATTGGAGAAGGGTCATATCAACCATCCTCTTCACCCTTGGGTGCCGGTTTTTTCTTTGTTGCCAAAAAGGATGGTTCATTGAGGCCGTGTAATTGATTAACGTCTCTTAATAAGATCACTGTGAAGTATCAATATCCGTTACCCTTGATTTCGACCTGTTTTCCAGAGTGAAAAGTGCTAGTTGGTTTACCAAGCTTGACCTCAGGGGGACGTATAACCTTATTCGCATTAAGCACGGGGATAAATGGAAGACGGCGTTTAATACCCCAGAGGGGCATTTTGAGTACCCAGTGATGCCCCTTTTGGGGTCACTAATGCCCCTTCCGTCTTCCAATCCTTCAGAATGATATTTTCAGGGATTTTGTGGATAAATTTCTGATTGTTTATTTGGATGATATCTTGATTTTTTCCAATGACTGTGACTCTCATGTGAAACATGTTCGGACTGTGTTCCAGATTTTGAGAGAGAATGCACTGTTATGTTAAGGATCAAAGTGTCTTTTTGGCGTACAGACAGTCTCATTTCTGGGATTCATTTTGTCTCCATCTGTTTTTGAAATGGACCCGTCAAGGTTCAGGCCAATCTGTGATTGGGTCCAACCTACTTCATTAAAGGCTCTTCAGAGATTTTGGGGTTTTCCCAATTTTTATCATAAATTTTTGGAATTTTTTGGTTTTTTTAAACAATTGATTTTTTTACCAAAAGGGTTTGTTTTGGGGGAATTTGGCCCCTAGGCAGTTTTGCATTTGGGGAAATTAAGCAGAGATTATTTTTCCCCCCGTTCTCGGAGCCGATTTTTTCTCCCGTTAGGTGGGGTTGATGCCTTAAAAATTGGGGGGGGGCCGTTTTTCAAAAGAGATCCGAACCTTAAATAACCCTTGTCCCTTTTCTCTTAAAATTTTCTCCAACGAACGAATTATGACGGGGGGAATGGGAGTTTTGGCCTGAAGTATCCTTTGAAAAGTGGGGACTTTGGGGTGGAAGGGCCAAACATCAGGTGGTTTAGGCCTAAAAACCGGGTTTTTTCCCAAAAAACCCAAAGCGCTTAATCCTAAAGGCCAGGGGGGCCCTTTTTTTTTCACACTTTTTAAATTTTTGTGGTTTCTTTTTTCCGGCATAAAATTTTTTAAGGCATGCCCTCTCGGGTTTTTTGCGGCCCTCCTGGTTATTGCCCCTGTGTTATTTTAAAAGGGTTTAGAAATTTCCCGCCTCTCCCCCAATTTGAGCGGTCGGAAAGGGGTTAGGAGAAAAAACCGAGCGTCCCAGGGGAAATTTTTTGTCCCAGACCAGGGAAGAAAGTGTGTGTTGAGTTATTTTCCGCGGGGGTCACCCCGGGGTTTTTGGCCCCAAGATTTGGGTTTTGCCTTTTGGGGGGCCCACTTTATCTCGGAGTAGGGAAATTTTGGCGTCCGGGGGGGCTTCTTCTTTCCCAACATTGTTTTTGCTCTGGGGTTTTTAAATTTGCCATTACCTTTCCCAAGAGCCAGGGGCCCATTCTCTAGGATTTTTTTTCCGACCTTCCTGTTTCTCAGAAAATGACCGTTACTGGAAACGTTTGGTTTTTCCCAAATGATACATCTTGTCCTTAATAAGTTTTTCTCCTCCAATTTGGGGCCCCTTTGTTCCTTCGCACGGGTTGGGTTTCTGGTTTCCGGAAACTTGTGCTGACAGGGGGCCAGTTTTTTTCCCCAATTTTTTGGGGGATTTTGTTCTAAATTTGGGGTTTCAATTATCTTTCCCTCGTTTTTCACCCTCAGCGCTTGGACAAACAGGAAAAACCCTTGTTAGCGATATGTTGGTTCGGAAAAAAACGATGGGGAAAGCAGTCCCGATATCACAAATATCCCGAATCCATTCCGTCCGGAACCAAAATTAAAAATTTGGGGGAAAAAAAAATCGCAATAAAAAAAACCTTTTTTCCCCCTTTTAAACACAAATATACACAATAAATCAAAAATATATACTGTCATTGTGACTAAAAATTTTACATAAATGATGTTTAACCCTTCACAAGAAAATACCTCTGATTCAATTCCCTAAACCGGCTTCTGTAAAAACAAACACCCGACAAAATGACACTTTGGGGTACAATTTTAACCTGTTTTTTTTTCTTTGCTTGATTTGCACAAACTTACATGTCTATTTGCAAAATTTCAACCCCCTAGGGGAATTAAAGGTGAAATTCGTTTAAAAAAAAAAAGGACTTTTTTTCTAGAATTTACCCTTTTAAATTTAAACCCCCACAGGGGGAAATTTTGCACACTTACACTCGTAATTGTTTGTGCAAATCAGATACAAACTACATGAAAAACTGGTTTTTAATCATGTAAAAACCCAAATGTAATTCATGTGGGTTCTCATTTTTACAAAAGCCCCGGAATTGAAATTGGGCTATTATACTTTTTGGGAAATTATGAACTATAAAATAAAAAATATTAAAATGTTCACAAATTAAGCATGTAATTTTTATGAGGTGAAAATTGCTGAAAAAAAATGCGGGCTCCCCCCTATTTTCGCAACCAACAAAAACCCTGTGGGGGAGATAATAAACCCCAAGGGGGCCATTAAAATTTTTTCCCCCCCCCGGGTACTAACATCTGCCCCCAGACACCCCCCAAAGGGAAATCCTAATAATTTGCCCTTTCTGGGGCTTTGCCCGTCTTTCCCTTGCCCTTTGCGGTGGCGAATGGGTTTTAAAAGGGTTAAAAGAAATTGCAATTTAAAGGTCACTTTTTAAACCGGTTTAATAATTAAACTTTTTAAAAGACAACTATCAATTATTAAACCTATTTTATAAAGAAAAAACAAACACACAACTTTAAAAAAAAATTTTTAAAGAAAATCAACAGTTTTTGACCATATTTTTTTTTTCCTGCTAAAAATTTTCGTAATAAAAAAAAAATAATAAAGCAAAATTATTCTTACCAAACCCTTTTATCATCCCACGGGGGTAACCCTTTAGAAAGGGAATGTTTACTGAGGGACCGAGCT
>JARQOD010012747.1:0-18372 GCA_033576555.1 Oophaga sylvatica | reverse complement strand
ACTGGTAATGAGGGCACGTGGCTGGTATGGGGAAAAGAAAGAAAGGCAGCGAGAGGAAAGAAAAAACAGGGGAAAAGAAGAGAGGAAAGAAAAAAAAGAGGAAAGAAAGACAGAGAAAAAAAAGAAAGGGGGAGCAGAAGGAAGAACAGAGAGCGAGAAAGAAAGACTGGGAGAGAGAGCCTAGGGTAGCTAGGGTTTTGGTTTAGGGGGGGCAAAACTTTGGTGGGCCCTCATCAGAGAACCTCAGCAAATGACCGCGCTGTTGGCCAAAAAAATCTATATATAAAAAGCCAATATTGTATTACCGCCATATGGTCTGTGTTAAATAATACCAGTCCTACAGAACATATAATAGATTACAGCACAGGTACAGATAATGACTTACCTGATTTTTCTTTCTAATGGAATTGTTCACTTTTCATGTCTTTTCCTTTCTGGCCCACACCGACATGACGACTTCTCCAGCCAGGACTCGACTGCCCCCCCATTAAAAAAAAAATAAAAAAACCTCACCTCCCGATTCCTGTGCTGCTCACTGTTCTCCCTCTCAGCGTCTGACAGCGGGCGCCGGCAGGTGATGTTATTGCGCCCGCTGTCATACGCTGAGAGGGGGATTATGGGAGAGAAGGAGCGCTCGCTCTTTCTCTCTCCATGCGGTCAGCTTTATCGGCTGGATGCCGATACAGCTGACCCTCCGATGACGGGTGGGGGGCCCACTGCTGGCACCATAGCTTCCGGGCGGCAGAGCAGGGAGAGCAATTCTCCCTGCTCTGCCGCAGAATGTAACTGTATCGTAGCTGCGGGTGGGCCCCTCAGAGCGCGGGCCCCGGGCCGCGCCCTCTGCCCGGGCCTATACCTTTCAAATCAGGCCGCCCACCAAAGGAGCTGGGGCCCACCGTGGTTTTTCCGGTGTCCGGTGCCTCATCCGACCTGCTTGCCAGCCTGATAATACCAGGCCACAGCAGTCTGCATATCTTGGCTGGTTAACAAAAATAGGGGATCCCCTCGAAAAAAATTTGGCGTGGGGTCCCCCCTATTTTTGTTAACCAGCCAGATGTAGCAGACTGCTGAGGCCTGGTTTTTCAGGCTGGTAAGGATCCAATATCCATGGACCTTGCCAGCCTGATAATACCAGGCCACAGCAGTCTGCATATCTTGGCTGGTTAACAAAAATAGGGGATCCCCTCGAAAAAAAAACGGCGTAGGGGTCCCCCTATTTTTGTTAACCAGCCAAGTAAAATGCAGACTGCTGCGGCCTGGTATTAAAAGACTGTCAAGGCCCATGGATTTTGGCCCTCAACAGCCTGATAATACCAGGCTACAGCAGCCCCACAATTTGGCGCATCAAAAGATGTGCCAATTGTGGCACTTTACCCGGCTCTTCCCACTGCCCTGTAGCGGTGGCAAGTGGGGTAATAAGGGGTTAATGTCACCGTTGATTGCACGGTGACAATAAGCCCGGTTAATAATGGAGAGGTGTCAATAAGACACCGATCCATTATTAATCCCAAAGTTTTTAAATGTATAAAAAAAAAGACAAAGCAAGAAAAAAGTATTTTAATGAAATAAAAGAGACAACACAGTTTTCATTAATTTTATTATACTCTCATTCCTGCGACGCCATCGATCTCCTGTAAAAAAAGAAAAAAAAAAAACAACAGTATACCACCTGTCCAACGCAGTCCATAGTAACGAGTGTCCCACGACGATCCAGCTCTGCTACATCGCAATGACAGGCAGAGCCTGTCATCGCGACGCAGCACAGCTGTTTACCTGCTTCCCCGGCGGTGACGTCATCGGACTGACTGCTTTACGGCCGGGATTACCCAGCAGTCACTGCAGTTATCGCGAGAAACTGCATGTGACCGCCGGGGAAAGATGATGGCGGCCATCAAGCAGTCCAGCCCGTGACCGCCGGAGATCTTCTGCCAGGTAAGTGCAGCTGACTCCTGACAGACCCGACCGACGGACACTGACAGTGACAGTGACAAATCCGATTCCGGTATCCGATAAGACGAAAATATCGGAACTAAGTATCGAAAGTCCGATAGAGCTAATATCGGCCGATACCCGATACTTGCGGTATCGTATCGCTCAACACTAGTGGTTGTATATCAGTCAGATACTGTAGGTAGCTAGTGTTCAGCAACTGTCTGATGAAGAGGATAATCCCCTCTCTGTTGTTCAGGATTGGCGGGAGGGTATGGAGGAAACAAGCTTCATTGTTACACAGCCAGCAACACAGCATGGTCTCGGACCTCATGGTAGAGCCTGACATATGACTTCCTTCTTGCTCCACTATCAGCAACATGTTCCCCGCATAGTTATGATTAGGAATAATGCTGCCTACTGGGTTGCCACTTTATAGATCCATGTTATAAAACAAAATTTTGCAAGATGATTCCCGCCCTAGAAAGGGACCCACGAATGCTGGAGTATCGAAACACGCTTGTATACAACCTTAAAGAGCTTTTCCCCAAGACAGCAGTGAAGCACACAGTTCACATCGCAACTGTAGAATTCCAACCTCCGACCCGTCAATTCGTCAACGCCAAAACATTAGCAGCAGCAGCAGTGGTTGAAGTGGAAGAAGCAATTTCTGTGAGTCCTTTGACACTTTTTTTAGACCAACTCCTGCACCAGCACAACAGAGTCAAAGTCTTACATGTGGTGAACAAATGGAGAGAATGGTGCACGAGTATCTAGAACTAAATATCTATACCTTCAGGGAGGGTTTGGACCCTTTCACGTTTTGGTCTTCCAACATGGAGGAGTGGCTTGAGCTTGCCTCACATGTCTTGGAGGTTTTATCGTCCTCGTCAGCCAACATTCTCTCAGAACATATCTTCAGCGCTGCTGGTGGTGTACTGATGGATAAGCGCATATGACTGTCCCCTGAAAGTCATGGACATTCAAGAACTTTTACACCCCAATCGCAGACTGTACAGACTAGGTGATATTACATTCTTTAGTGTGATGCATTAATGTCACGTAACTGCAATCTGTGATATCTTTAGTGTCGCTTCAGTGGCTGCTGCTGATTTTAGTACAAATTTGTGGAAATGTGAGCAGTCATGGTTGGTCTACATCTGTTGTGCTAGCTGTAATCGTAGACGTGTCAGTCCCAATTATACTATTTATATTCTTGTGAAAGTTGTTCCACTTCGGTGGTATCAGGCCCTCATTTTTAAAAATTTGAAAACTCCAAGTTGGGTGTCCATCTGCTGGTTTGGGTCTAGTGAAAGACCTGTTCGTCCCTATTCTAGTATTTCAAGTGTGGTGAAATTGATGCCACTTCTGTGGGGTAAGGCCCTCAATTCTTTAAATGTGAGCACTCCTTGTTGAGTGTCCATCTGCTGGTTTGTGTGTGGTGAAAGACCTGTCGGTCCCTATTCTACTATTTATACTGTGGTAAAATTGATGCCACTTTGGTTGTGTCTGCCCAAAACTTTTTAAAATATAGACACTCATGGTTGAGTGTCCATCTTCTGGTTTGGGTGTTGTGAATGACCTGTTGATCTCTATTCTACTATTTCTACTGTTGGGAAATTTATGCCACTTTGGTGGGGGCTGCCCCAAATTTTTGGAAATATGGACACTCCTTGTTGAGTGTCTATCTGCTGGTTTGGGTTTAGTGAAAGACCTGTCGGTCCCCATTTTACTATTTCTAGTGTGATGAAATTGATGCCACTTCTGTGGAGTAAGGTCCTCAATTCTTTAAACATGAACACTTCTTGTTTAGTGTCCATCTGCTGACTTGGGTGTAGTGAAAGACATGTCGGTCCCTATTCTACTATTTATACTGTGGTAAAATTGATGCCACTTTGGTGGTGTCTGCCAAAATTTTTGGAAATATGGACACTCCTTGTTGAGTGTCTATCTGCTGGTTTGGATGTTGTGAAAGATCTTTTGGTCCCTACATTTGTATTTCTGCTGTGGTGAAATTGATGGCACTTCTGTGGGGTAAGTCCCTCATTTTCTTTAAATGGGAACAATCCTTGTTGAGTGTTCATCTGCTGGTTTGGGTGTTGCAAATGACCGGTCAGTCTCTATTCTACTATTTCTAAAGTGGTGAAATTGATGCCACTTCAGTGGGGAAAGTCCTTCAATTCTTTAAATGTGAACTCTCATAGTAACAAAGTTAGCTAGGCCAAAAAAAGACATTTGTCCATCCAGTTCAGCCTATATTCTGTCAGAATAAATCTCCAAATCGACGTCCTTCTAAAGAACCTAATAACTGTAAGATACAATATTGTTATGCTCCAGGAAGACATCCAGCCCTCTCTTGAACCACTTGACTGAGTTCGCTATCACCACCTCCTCAGGCAAGGAATTCCAGATTCTCACTGCCCTAACAGTAAAGAATCATCTTCTATGTTGGTGGAAAAACCTTCTGTCCTCCAAATGCAGAGAATGCCCCCTTGTGACCGTCACCTTCCTTGGTATAAACAGATCCTCGGAGAGGATTGTATTGTTTCCTTATATACTTATACATGGTTATTAGAGCGCCCCTCAATCGTCTTTTTTCTAGACTAAATAATCCTAATTTTGGCAATGTCTCTGGGTATTGTAGTTCCGCCATACCCCTTTAATAATTTTGCTGCCCTCCTTTGTTCTCGCTATAGTTCCATTATATCCTTCCTGAGCACCGGTGCCCAAAAATGTACACAGTACTCCTTTTGTGTTCTAACCAGGGATTTGTACAGAGGCAGTATAATGCTCTCATCATGTGTATCAAGACCTCTTTTAATACACCCCATTATCCTGTTTGCTTTGGCAGCCGCTGCCTGACACTGGCTGCTCCAGGTAAGTTTATCATTAACTAGGATCCCCAAGTCCTTCTCCATGTCAGATTTACCCAGTAGTTTCCTGTTCAGTGTGTAATGGTGATATTGATTCCTTCTTCCCATGTGTATAACCTTACATTTATCATTATTAAACCTCAAATCCTAGTTGAATGTCCATCTGCTTGTTTAGTTGTTGTGAATGACCTTTCAGTCCCTATTCTACTATTTCTACTGTGTTTAAATTGATGCCACTTTGGTGGTGTCTGCCCCAAATTTTTGAAAATATGGACACTCCTTGTTGAGTGTCCATCCACTGATTTGGGTGTAGTGAAAGACCTATCTGTCCCTATTCTTCTATTTCTAGTGTGGTGAAATTAATGTCACTTCTGTGGGGTAAGGCCTCGTTTGTTTAAATATGAACACATCTTGTAGGGTGTCAATCTGCTGGATTGGGTTAGGTGAAAGACCTGTCGAGCCCTTTTCTACTATTTCTAGTGTGGTGAAATTGATGAAACTTTTGTGGAGTCTGCCAATAATTTTTGGAAATGTGAACCCTCCTGGTTAGGTCTCCGTCATGTGTGTAGCCTGTAGCAGTAGGCCTCCACTTCCTTGCACTCAACTACCCGTGTTACTATCCTTAAATTTTTCTGATAATGTTAGTCTAGAAAACTTATATTTGTGCTACCTGAGAGTGGCTCTGAATGAACGCAGGTAGAGGTGTTGCATGTAGTATCAGGGCTCCCAGAAAAGGTGCCCTACACCGATCCCTCACCCACCTCATCTTACTGTGATGTTCATTGGAAAGCTGTAAATGCTGTCCCAGACACTGATATCTCATGCATGGCTGATTGCTGCAGTTCCATGTTGCAATTTGTGCTGTGGGTGAATTGAGGCTACTTTCCTGGTGTCTGCCCCTCATTTGATGTTTTGGCAGCATTTGGGGTTGTTCTACAGGGGTTGTGCATACGTTTGTTTTGCCTCCCATTGACTATATTGGCATTTGGTAATGTTTGAAGAATATTCAACAAATTAATCGGCGAATATTGCAAATTCGGCGAACGTAATCCGAATCGAATGTTGAAATATATTCTCATCTCTAGTGAAGACTGTTCACATCACATTTCCATGCTTGCTGGGCGATCAGCGCTAGCAAGAGACAATGTTGAGAGTTGTATTCAACTGTCAACAGCAAGAAGAGCAAGTGGCGGCTGATGGGAGTCTTCATCAGTCGCTGGCTGCTCAATAAATAAATAATAAAAAAAGACGTGGGGTTCCCATGTATTTTTGACAAGTAGCCAGGCAAAAGTGACAGCTGTGGGATGCAACCCTTAGCTGTCAGTTTCAGCAAGGCTGGTTATCAAGAATACAGGGGTCCCCAAGCTAGATCTTTTAGTTAATTAAGTAAATAATAAAAGAAAAACAATGTAGGGTATCCCCATATTTGACAACCAGCCAGGATAATTCAGACAGCTAAGGACTGGTATTTCCAGACTGGTAAGGGGCTAGGAATATTGACTTCCCCACCAAAAAAGAATAACAGCCCACAGCCACCACAGAAAAGGCAGATCTGTTTGATGCACCAATTCAGGTGCTTTGCCCAGCTCTTCCCACACCCTGTGGTGGTGGCAATAGGGGTTCATATTTCTGGGGTTGATGTCACCTTTGTATTGTCTGGTGTCATCAAACCCACAGGTTAGTAATGGAGAGGTATCTATAAAGCCTGTTTCACACATCAGGTTTTCAGCGTCAGGCGCGATGCGGCGTAGTGCCGGATTGCCGGATCCGGTTTTTTTTAATGTAAAACCGGACACAACGGATCTGGTTTTCGGCCGGATTAGTCGAACGGATCCGGCCGAAAACGGAATCCGTCTCATCCAGTGTATCCGGTTTTTAATCCGTTTTTCGCCGGATTACGCCAGATCCGGTTTTTAAAAACGCCCTTTTTGGGGTTCCAAACGTGACTAGCTACTGAAAACCTATATATACACTGTTACTACAGCCCATCTTGTTGTATAGGAGCAAGTGGCGGTTGGAGAGAAGAGCAAGTGGCTGCTGAAGATGGACGTTGTGATAGGAAACATTATGAAGAATTTACTGGATTTCACAGTGGAGGCGAATCGTCTGAAAGCGATTGTTCTGGAGAAGGAGAGAAAGATACAGCAGCGATGAAGACGACGTTTCTGGATCCACCCCATCACAGCCCAGAGAATGACGCATGGGGTGTTTTCTACACTCTATATAGAGCTACGAGGAAACCCTCAGAAATTTTTTGCATATCTTCACATGAAAATGGGGAACTTTGATTTGTTGGTGGAGCGTGTTGGAGACCTCATAAGAAGATCGGACACCTATTGCCTCTTCTCCATTTCACCGGCGGAGCGTCTGATGGTGACTCTTCGGTAAGCCATATTTATTGTATCTGCTTGCTTCAGAGCACACTTGTCCTGGAATGTTGTTGCTGGTAGTTTGTATACGGCCATCTGACTCAGCTTTAACAATTGGAGATATTACAAAAATAAATATTTTTGTAGTATCTTCAATTGTTATAGCTGATATCTGGTATGTAATGCTGTAATTTGAAACTCATTTTTTTGTTTATTCACAGATTTCTTGCAACTGGAGAATCGATTTCCTCACTCCATTTTCAATACAGACTTGGGATTTCCACCATCTCTGGAATTGTGAAGCACACATGCCGTGCATTGTGGGACTCTCTAGTTGCGGAATTTCTACCAGAGCCCACAACAGACAGTTGGATTGCAATTGCAGAAAAGATTCTTCAAATATGTCAGTTTCCTAATTGCCTGGGCGCTGTGGATGGGAAACATATCCGGATTGTCAAGCCAGCAGGATCTGGATTAGAATATTTTAATTACAAGAAATATTTCTCCATTGTCCTCATGGTCATCGCTGACGCAGAATACAAATTTATTGCCGTAGATATTGGGGTCTATGGCTGCTCCAATGACTCTCAAGTTTTCAAACTGTTAGCAATGGGCCGTCAGCAGTATGGAAACACCTTCCATTTCCCAACCCCTAGACCACTGCCTCTAACATCAGGCCCACCAATGCCTTTTGTTCGTGTAGGGGATAAAGCCTTCCAGCTGTCAGAACATCTGCTAAAACCGTATTCCAGCAGAGGATTGACACACACAAAAAGAAATTTTAATTACCACCTCAAAGGAGCCAGAAGAATGGTGGAGTGCGCTTTTGGGATTCTGACAGCCAAATGGCGTGCTCTATTGACCGCTATCAACCTAAAAACTGAAACTGTGGACGAGGTAATCAAAGCTTGTGTGGGTCTACACAATTTTGTCATCAGCAAGGAACAGATTTCCATTGAGGAACACTCTGAAGAAACCACCTTGCATGATTACCAGAACGTTACCAATAGAAGTTATGTGACTGTTTCCCGAATGAGGGACAAATTTGCCCAATACTTTATGTCCACTGAAGGAAGACTAGACTGGCAGGATGACAGAGTTTAATAAACTGCTCTGTGACCTTTGTACCTTGTGTACCCACAGTATACCTTTGCCAACCATAGTTGTCTACCTTGTTGTGTATTATGTACAGTATGTTACCTTTTGGCCAAAGTTGTGTCCCTGGTTGTGTATTACCAAAGTATTTCACCTTTTAAACAAAGTTCTGTACCTTGTTTGGGATTACCTAACAATGTACAGAACTTTGGTTAAAAGGTGAAATAATTTGGTAATACACAACCAGGGACACAACTTTGGCCAAAAGGTAAAATTATTTTACCTTTTACCCAAAGTTATGTACCTGCTTTTGTATCCCCAATATTATTTATTTTACCTTTGACAACCAAAGTTGTCTACCTTGTTGTGTATTATGTACAGTATGTTACCTTTTGGCCAAAGTTGTGTCCCTGGTTGTGTATTACCAAAATATTTCACCTTTTAACCAAAGTTCTGTACATTGTTAGGTAATCCCCAACAAGGTACAGAACTTTGGTTAAAAGGTGAAATACTTTGGTAATACACAACCAAGGACACAACTTTGCCCAAAAGGTAAAATTATTTTACCTTTTACCCAAAGTTATGTGCCTTGTTTTGTATAACCAATAAATATTACCTTTATTTAACCTTATAAATAAATGACAGACAACCATTCTATTCAACCAAATTAACAACATTTTACGATAATGTTTAACAATGTTTTCCAAATGTCAAAACTTTTTTTTTTCAATGTGAAATACGTTTTAATTTCTGATTTTTTTAATAAAAAAAATTTAATAAACAGTTTTTACAGATTTGTGTATTGTGGGGTGGAGATACTACTGGAGGGGCTGTGGGACCCTTCAACTGTGGGAGTGTGGAGAGCGGACTGGGAAGGTGTTGGGGAAGGATCAGGTAAAAGAGGTGAAGGGGTGGAAAAAGAAATGGAACGGGTGGAGAGGTAGAACAGGGGGGTGGTGGAGAGGAGGATTGGGCAGGTAGTAGAGGAGCAGATGTGGTTGGGAACTGGTACGGGGAAGGATGCTGGTATGGGGCAAGTTGTTGGAAGGGGGAGGTGGTTGGAAGGGGGGAGGTTGCTGGAAGTGGGGAGGTTGTTGGTACTGGGGAGGTTGTTGGTATTGAATGGGAGAAGGAAGGAGGGACGGTGGCTGGAGGGGGGCAGGTGTGGGAGGAACGACTGGGGTGGGTGTAGGTTGGGAGGTAACCTGTGCTAGAGCACTGTGGCAAGTATCCATTACATGCATCTGCTGGCTAGGAGATAGCGTATCCATGCGCTACAGACCGGGAAAAAACTGTGGTTTGGCGAACTTCTTGCTTCTGAATGCATCGTTTGCAGAAGTGTCTTAATCTCCAGAATGGTGGAGGTGAGCTGATTAAAGCCTGCAGCCATTTGCTCTGACAAGACTTTAAGACAGTTCTGAAATGATGCATTAAGATGCAAATATTCGGCGCATAGTTCCTTTCTTGACCCCTCTGCCGCAGCCGCCCAGTAGCCACAGGTGTACTAGAGGTGGCAGCGGCAGAAGGGTGAGGTAAGGGAAATCTATCTCCGGACCAGTAGCCTCATGCAATGCACTCAGCCACGATGCTGAAGCGCTGGTGGAGGGGACAGAGGGCTCACGTGTCTGGGAAGGCTTGGAAGGTGCGTATCGGCCGGGGCTGTCGAAGTGTCCCTCGGTGCCAGTCTCCTGAGGGATCTCCCCTGAAGGGTCCAACTCTGCGGGCACCCGAGTGCTGGTCACCGTTCTGTGGAACAAAGAGAAAAAATAGAAATAATATACTGCTATTGAATGGCCCTGACTGTAAAAAAAAAAAAATAGTTAGACATGTTAGCATTTTTTTTAAACAAGGGGTGGGTAATATTTACCTTCTGGTGACCATTGTTACCCGGAGGAACGACAGGGCTTCAGTGTACTTGTATTTGCTCTTGCGTCCTCCAGATCCACTCAGGGCCCACATCTCTTTGTTGAACTCCTTCTTGAAGCGATCCCTCACAGACCGCCACCGCTCTCCACTGAAACGAGAAAGCAAAAATTGGTTAGTATACAACATCAGTGTTTCCCAAACTCCAGTCCTCACAGCCCCCACGGGTTATGTTTTCAGGATTTCCATAGTGTTGCACAAAAGGAAATCCTGAAAACTTGACCCCGTGGGGGCCACGAGGACTGGAGTTTGGGAAAAACTGCTTTACGTCCAGCAACCTGAACTGTATATACTTACGGTGTTCAATCTTGGCCCGAGCATCGAGGTCCTCCCAGCGGTCCACGAGTTGTGAAAAGATTTCCTCCCAGAGCTGACGGGTCACTATGACATCAGCATGGCGGTGGTCCCCCATGTTCCACAGCGGCTCCCTTTCTCGGACCAGATCGATGAGGAGGTCAACGTTCAGAACCCCCTCCTCACTGTCCATGTCGGAAGCACGCTGTGAAGCCTGTTAAAGAAAAAGAGAAAAAAATATACATTAGTCTCCAAACTACCAAGGATAAAAAAAATTGTAAAAAAAAATAAAACAAAGTTTTTACAAAAAATAATTAAAAAAAATATATACTTATATGATGGTGACCGCCGCGTTGCTCACGCCGACGACCCTGGGAGGCACTGCGAGGACCCCTTTGCTGAGCACCAGTACCGGAAGACTATAAAAAACAAATTATGTTCTTGGATGTAGGCATATGTGTTTGGGTGCAGTGTGATGTCAGTACTAAATTGTTTTCTATGTGTTGTGTGTAGTGTGATGTTGTGTTTGAGCGATGCATGCAGGAAACTTACGAATTGCAAGCTCACTCCGGGTATTTCTCCACCCCTTCGTTCTTCTTCTGAGAGCTCCTCTTCAGCTTCAATTTCCTGGTATAAATAAAAAGTATTACAATTAATATATAAATAACAGAGATGCGATTGTGAAAAAAAAAATACTTACCTGTAAACGCTGACGATGAATGGGAGGGCTCCAAGAAGAAGAAGACGTGTCCTGCTGTGCTGTTGGAGTTGAGGGCCGTCTGCTGCTGTGGAATAAATCATAAATCATTTGATATTGCATGGCCCTGGCTGGAAGGGGTAGTGTGTGATAGTTACCGTCTGCTGTTTGCTGCCGTGGTCTCCTGCTCACTCCCAGACGTGTCCTGCTGTGCTGCTGGCGTTCAGGACCATCTTCTGCTGTGGAATAAAGAGAAAGAAATGCCATGCAATTTCAATTGATATTGCATGGCCCTGGCTGGAAGGGGTAGTGTGTGATATTTACCGTCTGCTGCCGTGGTCTACTGGTCACTCCCAGACGTGTCCTGCTGTGCTGCTGGCGTTGAGGGCCATCTTTTGCTGTGGACTAAAGAGAAAAAAAGGCCATGCAATATCAATTGATATTGCATGGCCCTGGCTGGAAGGGGTTGTGTGTCATATTTACCGTCTGCTGTCTGCTGCCGTGGTCTCCTGCTCACTGCAGGCTCTTCTTCGGCTGGTGGTGGTGGTACTGGTGCTGCTGGTGCTGTCGGCATTGTCGGCCGGCTTGTTCTGTGGAATAAAGAGAAAAAAAGCCATGTAATATCAATTGATATTGCATGGCCCTGGCTGGAAGGGGTAGTGTGTGATATTTACCATCTGGCCTCTGCTCCCATACTCTTCATCAGCAGCCGCATCTGTTGGAGTCCTGGGGGTGTAGGTGTAGGTGCTGATCCTGGTGACTCAGCTGCTGCTGTTGTGCGGCTTGTGCTGTGGAATAAAGATTAAAAAAGGGCCATGAATTCATTGATATTGCATGGCCCTGCCTGGCTGAAAATGGTTGTCTGTGATATTTACCGTCTGGCATCTGGTCCCGGCTGCATCATGGCCAAAAAATCTTGGGGTCATGCTGGTGGTGTTGGTGCTGGTCTGGTGTCCTGTCCTCCTCTCCTGCGGCTGGCTCCTCGGCGGCTGGCTCCTGTTCTAGCTCCTGTTCTCTTCGCTGGCTGCATGGTTATGGCTGAGGGTGGTCCCACTGGCATTGTTTATATAGGTTGGCTGTGGGCTGTGCTACAAAACCAAAAGCAGACAAAGAAACCTGATCCGGACACCGGTTCCGACAAAAACCGGATCCGGCGCATTGCGGTGCTCATAGACTTTCATTGTAACAAAAAGCGCTTCCGGCTTTTTCTCCGGAGACAAAAAACGTTACAGTAGACATTTTTTCCAGACGCCCGATTGCCATCAGACGCCGGATCCGGCAAAAATCGGACTCGCCGCATGCCCATGTGGCGCGATCCAGCACTAATGTTAGTCAATGGGAAAAAAAACGGATCCGGTTTTAGATTTTTCCGGATCCGGTTTTCAGAAAAAATGCCCGAACTCGCCTGATTGCAAAAACCTGATGTGTGAAAGAGTCCTAAGACACCTGTCCATTACTAATCCTCTAGTTATATTGTAAAAAAAACACAGCCAAAATAAAGTCCTTTAAATGAAAGAATGACACAGATTCCATTAATGAATCTAAATTAGCCCATACTCATGTCAGCGCCCATTCCACAGAAGTCATGGTCTCCTGTAATAAAACAAAGATAAAAAACATCCATATTCCCCATTTGCCTGTAGTTCTGTCCCACGTCGTAATCCATGTCTGAGGATAAACAGTTTTGAACCTGGATGGTGCCAATATGTGACCATCCAGGCTGAGAACCACTGAGGAATAAACTGCTGCGAGCACAGTTTCAGTGACTATTGGTGACGTCATTCAAGTTTCTGCCGGTCACTGAGGATGCGTTAACTGCCAGGCACTTGAACTGGGTCGACTTGGATATAATCACTGCTATACCATGAAGCTTTATCTCCCTGTGCTAGTGGTTATCTCAACGAAGTAACCGTAGTTCAGGGGGCCTAGTAATCTCTATTGCTAACCTCTGGGCTTTATGTCACTGGACAATACAAAGGTGACATCTACCCCCCAACTCTTATCCCACTTGCTACTGCACCAGAGCAAGTGGGAAGAGCCGGGAAAAGTTCCTGAATTGGGGCATCTAACAGATGCACCTTTTCTGGGGCATCTGCTATTTTTAGGCTTAGGTGAGCTTTATTCATGGCCCCTATCCAGCCTGAGAATACCAGCCCCCAGCTAACCATAGTAAAACAGCCGACAGCATAGCAAGGATATTTGAGATGCATGCTCCAAGTTCCAGGACCCAAATGAACAAAAACTATTTACAAAAAGAGAAAGAGAGTGCAGCATCCAATCCGGGTGAAAAAAGTAAACAAGTACTTGAAAAAGGACATACTGTGGCCGAAACATTGTATATGATGATGACAGAATAAACTTTTTTTTTGGTTACTTTTTTCACCCGGATTGGATGCTGCTCTCTCTTTCTCATTTTGTGAATACCAGCCACCAGCTGTCTGCTTTAGCTAGGCGGCTTGTCATAAAGTGCCTTGCGAAAGTATTCAGCTCCCTGGAACTTTTAAACCTTTTCCCACATATCATGCTTAAAACATAAAGATACCAAATGTAAATTTTTGGTGAAGAATCAACAACAAGTGGAACACAATTGTGAAGTTGATGTAACTTGTTAAATGCACATGTCAAAGGACGCATGAAGAATAAAGAAGAATAAAGTAGACTAACTACTATCTTGTATACACATGGATATTCCAGTCTTTTCTTTTGGATGAATGACCAATGCAAGCATACAAGTTGAAAATCGATAAAGGTTGAACCATGATTTACCAAGAATGATTACTCTAGAACTTTGAATCTGCATTACTGCCATAGTAAATGGGAAAAAAGGGAAAAACGCACTATATAATGTATATATGAAATATCGATCTGCACAAATTGCTATTAAAAATACAGTAAAAAAAAAGGTACTTAGCGCATAGATTGGCCAATACGTGTGAGCCCAACTGCCTGGTCTTTTTCTCTAGAAAATACATAGGTGAATGGAGCACAAGTGGCTACGGGTCAAGTACAAAGAGGTTATTTTGCTGAATTCACCTAAAGAAAATTGAAAAAAACATTTGATTCTGTTGAATCTGAATTGCTTGTAACTTTTGAGTTGAAATTGATTTCCCTTGTATCAATTTCTTCTCTACCCAGTATCAATCTCTACCTAGTGTCTTTTAAGTACACTACATGATGCACTGACATCTTATTGGTATATTAGTCAAAATATCAGTATTTTGCACCTCTGAAGTCTTTGAGGGTTTACTGCATCATGCTTGGAATTTAATTTCTGAAAATTTGATTTCCCCTGCCACATAATGTAATTCTCAAATCAGTCTTTATCCTTCTGTCCAAGGACTTTCAATCTCTCTCTAGTTCTTTTCACAAATTCAGCTTCAGTAAAATCAAAGTGTGCTCAACATTTTTGGCTATGACTAAACGGAAAGTAATTTGTAAATAAACAGTCTGTTCCTCACACTCTTCTTCACCACTGTATTGTCACTATGTGAACAGTTTTTCCAGGGTTTTACAGCTTTCCTTTGCCTTTCCTTTGCTATCTATATAGCAAAGCTGTGAGCTGTGACATCCTCTCACTATCCAAATTCACCATAACATGGATACTGAATTTCCTGTTTTGGCTTTTATACAGGCTATGATAGTCCCCCCCCCTTATTGGCTGTCTCATACCATGTGATGTGATAGCTGGAAGGCATCATAGGGTAGTTCACACGGTGAGGCATGATGTCAGGTAATCCTTCTTTGGCTAATGCAATCTTCTGCAATATGCAGAGTGATGCTAATCATTTTAGATTATTCATATGAAGCAAATTTGTAATTTTTTAAAATGTGATTTTGTGATTTTGAAATTTGATTTACATTAACTCGTTTCTCTCATTTCTAGTCTCCATGAATGGACAATAATAACTTTAAACATTTTGAACAGTTATAAAAGATTGTTTTGAAAATAGTGTTTGCATATGCTTTATTTTTCTGATTCCTCTTTTAAATGTGTGCACATTAGTGTTGAGCGATACGATAATGTAAATATCGGCTATCGGCCGATATTAGCTCTATCGGCCTTTCGATAATTCGTTTCGATATTTTCGTCTTATCGAATACTGGAATCGGATTTGTCACTGTCACTGTCTGTGTCCGTCGATCGGGTCTGTCACTGTCAGTGTCCGTCGGTCGGGTCTGTCAGGAGTCAGCGGCACTTACCTGGCAGAAGATCTCGGCGGTCACTCCTGGACTGCTTCATGGCCGCCATCCTCTTCTCCCCGGCGGTCACATGCAGTTTCTCGCGATAACTGCAGTGACTGCTGGGTAATCCCGGCCGTAAAGCAGTCAGTCGATGAGTCACCGCCGGGGAAGCAGGTAATCAGCTGTGCTGCGTCGCGATGACAGGCTCTGCCTGTCATTGCGATGTAGCAGAGCTGGATCGTCGTGGGACTGTCGTTATGGACTGCGTCGGACAGGTGGTATATGTTGGTTTGTTTTTTTTCTTTTTTTACAGGAGATCGATGGCGTCGCAGGAATGAGAGTACAATAAAAGAAATGAAAACTGTGTTGTCTCTTTTATTTCATTAAAAGACTTTTTTCTTGCTTTGTCTTTTTTTTAAACATTTAAAAACTTTGGGATTAATAATGGATCGGTGTCTTATTGACGCCTTTCCATTATTAACCGGGCTTATTGTCACCGTGCAATCAACGGTGACATTAACCCCTTATTACCCCGCTTGCCACCGCTACAGGGCAAGTGGGAAGAGCCGGGTAAAGTGCCACAATTGGCACATCTTTGATGCGCCAAATGTGGGGCTGCTGTAGCCTGGTATTATCAGGATGTTGAGGGCTAAAATCCATGGGCCTTGACAGTCTTTTTAATACCAGGCCGCAGCAGTCTGCATTTTACTTGGCTGGTTAACAAAAATAGGGGGACCCCTATGCCGTTTTTTTTTTCGAGGGGATCCCCTATTTTTGTTAACCAGCCAAGCTAAGCAGACTGCTGTGGCCTGGTATTATCAGGCTTGCAAGGTCCATGGATATTGGATCCTTCCAGCCGAAAAAAACAGGCCTCAGCGGTCTGCTTCATCTGGCTGGTTAACAAAAATAGGGGGGACCCCACGCCAATTTTTTTCGAGGGGATCCCTATTTTTGTTAATCAGCCAAGATATGCAGACTGCTGTGGCCTGGTATTATCAGGCTTGCAAGGTCCATGGATATTGGATCCTTACCAGCCTGAAAAAACCAGGCCTCAGCGGTCTGCTTCATCTGGCTGGTTAACAAAAATAGGGGGGACCCCACGCCAATTTTTTTCGAGGGGATCCCCTATTTTTGTTAATCAGCCAAGATATGCAGACTGCTGTGGCCTGGTATTATCAGGCTTGCAAGGTCCATGGATATTGGATCCTTACCAGCCTGAAAAACCAGGCCTCAGCGGCCTGCTTCATCTGGCTGGTTAACAAAAATAGGGGGGACCCCACGCCATTTTTTTTCAAGGGGATCCCCTATTTTTGTTAACCAGTTCCCTCTGACGTCACTGATTGTGTCCCTGGCTGACCTGAAGTGAAAGTGGAAAGCAATCAATTAAGCTTTCCACTTCCTCTCCTGTCAGCCAGGAGAGGAACTCATTCATTTGGGGGTTTACTGTGAGGCTGCAGCATTAGCTGGGTCCCTGCAGTAAACATTAACCCTTTCTGATGGATTACACCGTGGGACCTGACTGTACATCGGATTGGTAAGAATAATTTTGCTTTATTATTTTATTTTTATTACAGGAAATGGTTTTAGCAGGTAAATAAAATATGGTCAAAAACTGTGTGATTATTTCATTAAACTTTTTTTTATTAAAGTGTGTGTGTTTGATTTTTCTTTCATACAATAGGATTAATAATTGATAGTTGTCTGATTGACAGCTCTCAATTATTAACCTGGCTTAAAGTGACCTTTCAATTGCAAGGTCATTTTAACCCCTTATTAACCCATTCGCCACCGCTACAGGGCAATGGGAATAGACGGGCAAAGTGCCAGAAAGGGCAAATCTAATTAGAGATTTGCCCTTTTGGGGTGTCTGGGGGCAGATGTTAGTAGCCGGGGGGGCCAAAAATAATGGTCCCTCTCTGGGCTATTGTTATCTGCCCCCACTCACTGGCTTTGTCTGTCTGGTTGCGAAAATAGGGCGGGAGCCCACACATTTTTTTTCAGCAATTTTACACCTCATATATATATATACATGTCATTGAATTTGTGACACATATATATATATTTATATTTATAGTTCATACACTTCTACATAGTATAATAGCCGCTAATTCAATTGCCGGCTTTTGTGAAAATGCAGAACCCGACATGAATGACACTTGGTTTACATAGAGTTAACCATGTCTTTTCATGTAGTTTGATATCTGATTTGCACAAACAATTACATGAGTGTAAGTGTGCAAAATTTCACACCTGTAGGGGTTAATTAAAGGTGTAAATTCGTAGCAAAAAAGTCAGGTTTTTTTTACAACGAATTTACACCTTTAATTAACCCCTACAGGTGTGAAATTTTGCACACATAGACTGATGTAATTGTTTGTGCAGATCAGATTGCAAACGACATGAAAAGACATGGTTAACCCTATGTACACCAAGTGTCATTTCATGTCGGGTGCTTCTGTCTATTCACAGAAGCCGGCTTTACCCGGCAATTGAATCAGAGGATATTTTACTATGTAGAAGTGTATAAAATATACATATATGTTTATATATATATGTCACAATGACATGTATATATATATATATATATATATATATGTATTCTATGTGTGTATATTTAGTGTTTACAAGGAAATAAAGTTTTTTTTTAGTTGCGATATTTTGTTCCATAGACTTACATTGGACTTCCGGTATCGAAATCGGATATCGACGATATTTAGTGCTATCGGCGATACAATTTCGATATGATATTTTTGGATATCGAGCACTATCGCTCAACACTAGTGCACATCATATAATATGATGTTCAATGATATATTGATTAAACTGCTGAACCTTGAAATAGAGAGACTTGCCGCATTTACACTTTTCACGCTTTTTATTTTCCTTGGCATATTAAGGAAAAATCTGACAGATTAGGAAGCAGTGTGGAAATGTTGAACGAGCAAATCTACAGCACTTTACATTTAATGCAAAATAAAAAGGTGTTTATTTACATTCTACCATTAATCTT
>JARQOD010012746.1:0-18375 GCA_033576555.1 Oophaga sylvatica | reverse complement strand
TTTAACCCAATCAAAGGGAAAAACAAAAAATTTTTTTTTTTTAAAAGTTTTTCCCGGTTTGGGGAAAAGAAAGAAAATGTTTTAACGTTTTTTTTTTTTGGCAAAAAAATTATTTTTCAAAACTTCCATGCTCTTAAACTTTTTAACTTTTGCACACTTTCCCTTCATAACTTCAGCAAAAATCTTTTTTTTCCCAAAAAAATTTTATCTTCATTTCACCTCTTTATTTCTTCTTAAATTTCGCTATTCATCTTTTTGTTAACATTACTCTTTTTCCCCCTTTTTATTAAACTATTATTCTTCTTCTTTGTACTTCCTTCTTCACAATTTTTATTTTTTACAGAATTCCTGTATTTGGGAAAATTGTAAAAAGTATGAATTTTTCCCCTTTCCCCGTTTTTTGCTGTCACAAAAGTTTAAAATTACAACAGTATTTTCCGTGTTCAGTTTACCCGGGCAGAGCAGGCATTTTTCCGGGGGCACCACGAAGGGGGGGACTCCCCCCCATCACTGCTTAGTCTTTTTCTGTTTAAAAATTTTTAAAGGCATATTTTTTGGGCCTTCTTTTTGGTTTTAAAATTTCTGTTCTTTCTTTTTTTTTTCTGCTTATTGTTCTCAGTCTTTTGTTCTGTATCTTGTAGTTTGCCCAAAACTTTCTTAGTCCTGTTGGTAATTTTTTTTTTCTTCTTTGTAAAGGTGTTTGGGGGGGTTTTGGCTTGATGCTCGTCCCTTTGTGGTCGCCCATTTTTTTTGGGGGGTGGTCACAGGGTCGCCCCCCGGTCTTCTTGTTGGAGCCCAAAGTGATTACCCAAAAAAAACTTTTAAAAAATCTTTAAATTTTGAAAATTTAGAAAATTTGGGTACAAACCAAAAATGCAAGTAAGGGGCCCACGACGTGCTGGAACCCAAGGGGCAGAGAAAAAAACCCCAAGGGCCCAAAAACCGAGGACCACGACGTTGCTAAACCCTGGGTTTACCGAGATGGAGGCCCCGGGGGCCAAAGGCAGGCGGAAAACCCTTTTTTGGGGTTTACGGGAAAAACCCGGGGACGGGTGGGCAAAAAGGGTTTCCCGAGCCAATGAAAGGGAAGGGGGACCAGCTGACTGTGCTGGAACCCGAGGGGCAGCAAAAGGAAAAACCCATGGCAAAACCCCGGGACCACTGACGTTGGGGGGAGGGGGTTTTCTAAGAGGAGGTACCTGTGCCCCAAAAAGCCCCCCCCAAGGACCACAGCGTTCTGGAAGGGGGATCCGGGGGGGGCACTAGGCCAAAGGCACTGCGGAGAACACTGAGGGAAATGGAAACCCCGGACGGGTAAGAAGGTACCCAGGGAAAAATTTAAGTTGACAGGCCCAGCGGGCCGCAGTTAAAAAACCCCCACTTTAACTACAGTGGGTGATTGCCCTATTTCACAACGGAAACACCTTTTTTTGCTATCCCGCAGCACACATAGGAAGCACCTAAACTCCGCACCATAAAAGTCGGCTAACCCCCACCGCAACGGGGGGGAAACTTATTGGAGGGGGTAAGTGACGTTTACCCGCGAAAAAAGTGGGGTGCTGTAACCATTTTGGGGAGGGGGATACCCGTGCCAATGACACTTCCAGCAACAACTGTCGGGGGTTTTGGGGGCCCCGGGGTGAGAAGGAAAAAACCGGGTTGGGGGGACAGGACTTTTTTCCGTTTCCCCCAGCAGGGGGGAAAAACTACATTTCCCAAAACCCCCTAACACAGGGGGAAGTGTTTACTGTGCAACACACTTCCGAGAACAATGGGGGTTTGGGCCCCGGGATGAAAGAGAACGGGGGGGGGCACAGGGGTTTTCCGACAACAGCAAAGGGGGAAAAGCTGACATTACTGAAAAAACAGTAAAAAAGGGAAGTGTTGACTGTGCAAAAACACTTCCGGCAACAACGGGGGTTTTTGGGGCCCAGGGGGAAAAAGAGAACAGGGGGGGGGCCGGACTTTTTGACGTACCACGCAGGGGGGAAAAAACCCTTACTGAAAACCCCCCCAACACCGGAGCAAATGTTTTTTTGTGGGTAACAGCACTTCCCAGCAACAACTGGCAGGGGTTTGGGGCCCAGGGGTGAAAAAGAAACAGGGGGAGGCGCAGGACTTTTTGACGTACACACAGCCGGGGGAAAAGTGACATTACTAACCCCCCTAACACAGGGGCAAGTGTTGACTGTGCTTTAAAAGCACTTCCGAGCAACAACTGGGGGTGTTGGAGCCCCGGGGTGAGAAGAGAAAGGGTGGGCAGCAGGGGGTTTTTTAAAGACACACAGCAAGGGGGGAAAACCCCCCATTACTGAACCCCAGAAAAAACAGGGGGAAATTTTACTGTGCTAACAGCACTTAAAAGGGGAAAAAGGCAGTGTTTTTGGGGGGCCCCGGAAAAGGGGGAGTTTAAATACTAGTCAAATTTAAATTTTCCCTTTTTAAACCCGTCAATTTTAAATGTCTAATTTCTTCAAAAAAAAAGAAAGATAACCTTTTTCTACCAAAAAGAGAGATTTTTTTAAACTAATATCTAGATAAATAAAGAAAATTTAAAAAACATAAACACATACATTAACAAAGTTGAACAGCAATGCAAACCACAAAATAAATTTGTTAAGGAATCTCAAAAAGGGTTTTTACATAAAAGTACAAGTAATATCTGAAACCCCTTTAAGAAAGGGAAAAAAAGTTTTACACCATTTTATTTTTTAGACCCTTAATGTCTGATTTTAAAACACCATCAGCTTTTCAAGTATCTGTGACTTTTTCAAAATGTTACTTTTGAAAAATGTCACTAAACAGTTTATACAAAAATTATACTTTTTTTCCCTCATGAAAAACCTAATTTTAATAATATTTTTATTAACAAGCATAACCTTTTAAAAAAAATGCAAGGGATAGTGAAAAATTTCTTTTTTAAACCCCGACTGTCACTTGAACAGACAAAGGGGAAAATAAGGGGGTTTTTAATGAACTGCATAGCCAAGATGGTGAAAGGGGAATTTTAAAAATGTCCTCAAAAAGTTTTCTCCTATTTCATAATTTTTTTTTTTATAGCTTTTTTAAAAAAGGGTACGTGGATTAGCTTGCCCTTTGTTTTTACGCACAGACGCTTTCCTGCTGAGACCTTGGGTAGTGAAAAATTTTTTGCATGCATGTAGTCTGATTTTTCCTTTTTGGAGGGGGGGTCCCTCCCCTTGTTCTTTTAACCCTGCTGGTTTTTTGTTGCTGGCGTGTGTCACGGGACATCCTTTTTTAAATTTTTTTCCCAATTGGTTTTCTGCTCCCTTCTATTTCAAATAAATAAAAAATTTTTGTGTTAAAGCGCTTCCATCCTATCAATACATTTGTTGCAAACAAATATGAAGTTTCACAAAAAGGGGGCCCTTTTACACCTACTGAAATTGTGTGCAGTGTTCACTGCATCTCTGCGGGAAAAACCACACTTAGGCCTTATAACTTTTCAGATTTCTTTTTTTAAACTACCAAGATAAAAAAGGCGGGGGTAAGGCACGGGTCGGGGCCGGGATTTTTTTCAGGGGGAAAGGGCTGGGGATTCTGGGGTGCGGGGGCCCCCGGGAAAAAAGCACCACCAGTTTTCCCCCTGGCGTTCCTTTTATGCCACTTTTGTAGGAGCTCGGAGTCCCCCCCTGCTGGGGGAAACAAATTGAAGCCGTTTTTTGGTTTGGATGCACCCAAATTTGCTCGATTAAATTTTCTTCCACCCCCTCTCAGGACCACACCCTTTTGACAACCTCTGTCCCCTTCACCCCCAAAAATTCCCAGGCAGTGAGATTTTTTAAACGGGGAACCCAGCTGGTGTTGCTTCTTTTCTAGCCCCCTTTGGCTTCCAAACGGGGGCCCCCCAAAAGACATTCTGTAAGTGAAGAAGGGGTTTTGCAGTGATGGCAACAGCTGTTCCCTGAATTAGAGGCGGTGAACGTGCCGATGGTCAGCACAGCAGAACGCATCAAAGATGTGAGACCCAGTGCCAGTTTCTGTTGAGCTTGGGGCGGCCCCGACCCCAACAGCAGCAGGTGTTGGAAGAGGGTAGGGGTTTATAGGTCCAAACCCAACGGGGCGTAAAAGGGGGCAAAAAGGGGGTGGGAGCCTCAAGGAACCTAATAATAAAAATATTAATTTTATAGCACCATATTTTCCCGCTCTTTTTTACATTTTTTGCGTTTAAGAACAAAAGGGCAAAGTAACAACGTTAAAATACAATAATTTAAGCTAAAAAATCGCCCCTGCTAAACCAGTTACAATTACAATGAGTTGGGGGAGTAAAAAAGTAAGGTGTTCATATACAAGGTTCTTTTTACAATGATCCCCCCACCATTTTAAAGGGAGGGGGATGGAAAAAAGGGAAAAAGGGGCCCTAAGAAAACACACACCAAACCCCTTTTACACCGAATAAAAAGAAAACTTTATTGGGAATGTGTTTAGGCCGCTCTAAACAAATGTGTTTTTGGGGAGCGCCTAAAAACCCAAAAAATTTTTATTCCTAATTTTTTGGGGGTACAGCTTTCCAAGGTTTGGGGCGTAGCGCGGGAGAAGCCCTTTGGGGGGGGGGATGGGAGGTACAATTAGTGCAGAGGTTGTCGAAAGTCGTTTGCAGAGCGCAGAGTCGGTTGGGCCGATAGATAAAAAAAGAGGGAGGGATGTGGGGGGGTTCTGAAACTGGGAGCTTTTTGGCTGAGAACCTTTTTGGGGTTTAAAGCTGGGAGAGGCCAAGGGAAAGGGGGTTTGTGATAAAAGGGAAAAATAGAGGAAGCATTCCCCAAAGGGGAAAAAAAGGGGGAAGTTAGGCGCAACCGGTTGCCTGTACCTCCAGTTTGGGGCCCGTTCGAGCAGTGTTTCCAAAATTTAAAAAAATCGCCCCCCGGATTTTCATTCGTGGTCCTTTTTTTACACATTACCCTGATAATTTTTTAAAGCAAAAAGCAAACGTGTAAACAAAAATTAAAAATAGCTAAAAGTGTCAGTCCCCAATACCACAAATATTTGGGGAAAAATGGCGGACCAAAACACCCTTTTAATTTCCCCAAAAAAAACACGGGGGGATGTGGGGCCCAAACCAAAAGAAAAGCACCTAATCTTCAGGTTGGTTGAATTTTTTTCTCGAGCTCAACCAGGGTTTGCCCCCACGGGAAAGCCTGGAAGAACCTCGGCCCCTTTTGTCCAAGAAAAAAGGGTTTTAAATTTCCCCCCACACAGCAGAAAATTCCCTGTCATCCTCACACTCCCGGGGGACAAAACCACACCCCCGGGAGCCAGGGGGAAAAAAAACGGGCCCTACTCCGCAAACCAAACAAAGGCACAGGCCGAATGCGGGGAAATTTAAAAAACCCCGCCCTTGGGAAAAGCTGTGTTTTGGTGGTGGGCCGCATTTTTCCTTTAATGAATATCATTGTCAGCCCCCCAAAAAACAATGTCCCAAAACCGTTTTTTTTTTGCCCGGAAAAACCCCTCCCGGGGCTGAAAAAAATTTTTGGGGGAAAAAAAATTTAAAAATGCTAAAAAAACCCCTCAGTAGGAAAAGGGGGACCTGACCCCCGATGCGGGGGCCCCTACCCAAAGGGGTGATCTGCTACAACCAGTAAGGAAAGAAGGGGAAATTTGTCCCCAATCAACAAAATGAAAAACAAAGATGTAACAGGGAACCTGATCCTTTCGACCAACCCCTAATTCCTCATTGTGGGGAACAAAAACCAAATTTTTTCGAGGGGGGAATCCCTACAAATCCGGGGGCGGGGAAAAAAAGGGGGGCCTCCTAACATAAATTGTAGCAAAGGTTTAAATTTAAAAAAAAAAAAAAAAAATACTTGCGACCCAAAATAAGCAAAACTGACTGTTTAAAGGGGCCCCCAAGCCCCCGGGGTACTTAACTTTTAATAAATGAAGTCCAAAAAAAAACCAGAAAAGGGGGGAGCCAACAAAAGGGAAAAAAAAGGGGGTGTGACCAGCAAAATGAAACAAAAAACCAACAAGAGGGTTCTAAAATCCATGGCCAGGGGGGAAAAACCTTTTTCCCCACTGGCCCCCCTTTGGGGGGAAAGTTTTTAGCCGGGTACTACTTTTTAGTGGGGGTGTATGTTCTCCAACTCCAAGGATTGCAGAAATCAAGCTGTACACATTGACTCCTCCTCCCCACTCCATTCCCCAAAAAATGCTGCAGGGGCCGTCACGGTTTTTTCCACATTTGGGGGCCCCCAAGTTTTCCCGGGGACCGAAAAACACAGCCGTGTCAAAAATCCCAAAGGCCGTCCCCCAAAAATTAAAATTTTCCCCCGGGAAAATTAGCCACACCCGGGAGGGGGTCGTAAAACCCCTAAAACAGGAGAGCGACCCTGTGGTTTTTTGGGGAAAAAAATCTACAGGCAGGGTTGGTGTGTGGACAAGGGAAAAATCTGGTGGGTCTGGGCCTTGGGGCCCCCCCTACATACCATTTTTGTCATATGTGCTCAACTTGGGCCCTTAGAGGTTTTTTTTAGGATTATCCGGATCTTGATCATGTGCACAAGGTCCCCTAGAGGGCCAAATTTCGACGTTCCCGCATGGCCGATGTGTTGCAGCTCGCAACGCAGATTTCGCCCTTTATGAACAAGCAAACAAATGTGACGTACCCACCAGGGGAATTTCCCCCTTACAAAATTTTGGAGCGGTTGTGTACACACCAACAAATGGGTTTCACGCATCAGGTGCAATAAACTCGAAATTCCCCCTTCACCTTCCCACTACGGGGGGGGGGCCCTTTTAAAATAAAAATAAAATAATTTTTTTTATATAGGCCATAATTTCCGCGTGTTTACTTTTAAACTTCAAAACACAATTAAGTAAAACGTTAAAAAACAAAATTAAAGCAAAATCACCCCTCCTGGGGGAAAAAACTTACAACTACAATGAGGGGGGGGGTAAAAAAGTCGGGTGTTTATAACAAGGGTTTTTACAATGATGGTCCAGCCATTTAAAGGGGAGGGGGGGGATAGTGAATGGGCTACCACACAGACTTACCAAAAGACTTGATTGTGAATGTGAAGGCCACTGTGAAAAAATGATTTTTTGGGGGGCCCGAAACCTCCAATTTCGGATGTCCAATTTTTTGGGGGAAGCATTAAAAGGTTGGGCAGCGGGGGGGAAAAGTCTTGGAGTTGGGGGGAAAGGACGGTTTGAGGTTAGTCAAGGGCTTTGCGAGTGCAGCATGGGTTGGCCGTAAATAAAAGAGGGGGGAAGAGTAGGGGGGTGTGCCTTGGAGACTTTTTGGTGGAAGCATAATTAGAAGGACCAAATAAGGGGGCACCGTAATGAGTGCGAAGGCTCTTAAAGGGACATCCCCCGTTTTTGGCGGTTTGATAGCAAGTAGGCGGTGCAGAGAGCACTTCCCCTGACTGCCCCCCTTACTCCCCTCTTAAAAAAACACTGCAAGCACAAGGCAAGGTTTTGGAAGAGGGGGGATGAGGATAAAAATTCCTCCCTTCGGACATCAGCGAACGGTTCCTCACAAAAGGGGTGGGGACTTTAAAATACCTGCTGACAAAAACGAACCTCAAAAGTCGCTGTCAAAATTTTCATAACCATAAATTTTAATGTATTTAAAAGCACATAATGTACAGTTTTTTTCTTCTTTTTGTGATAGTGTTTCCATAAATATGTTACAAATTTTTGATAAAAATTTTTTTTAAAATTTTTTGATTTTTTTTTTAAATTTTTAAATTTTTTTTTTTAAACTTTTTGGGGGGGAGGATGGGACGTCAATGGAGGAGGGAAAACGCTCCAGAGGGGGGTAACAAGCCTATCTTTAGAGCAAGGTGGGGTGATGCACAGCAGGCAAGAGAGCCTCTTTTAGGGGGCAAGTTTCTTGGCCTTGGGAGTCTCAGCACATGGTTTTTATTTCATGCTGCAGTCCTAAAAAGACCCCGCATCGAACACATCAACCCGTCTGATTATTGGGGGTTTCACCCTTTTTGACCCTCCTAAACCCCCCGGGCAAATTTCAAAGCCCATCACCCCGTTGAAAACCGGGGCGAAAAAAAAGGGGAATAAAAAGACACCCTGTGCAACCATAAAATTTTCCTTTCCAGCCAAAGGGACTCGCGCTACTGCTTTACAAAACACTCGGCGTGAGGCAGTGGAGACGCTCTCAACAAAAAGGGCACAAGCGCGCCTCTGCACAAGGCAAAACAAATGTTCCAAAAGTGGCGAATTTTTTTGGGGGCGCCCCAATGTCTACACCATCCGAAAGGCTCCACACCAGGCAACTTTTTCCGTAAAAAAGGGGCAGAACAGTTTGCCCTCTCTGTCCCCAAGGCCTTCCCCTTCAAGTTTGGTCTCTAACTGGATACATCCAGATTAGCCATATCATTTTGGGGGTGCTGGGTTCCCTGCTGCCAGTGTATTATCGGGCGGTCTTTACTGCTGGGTGGTGACTAAAACCTTGCAGCCCCTCCGATAATGTAAAGCTTACTTTTTAAAAAAGAACTAGCTGGATCTCCCTAATTTTCCTGTCCGGTTTCAAAAATTTAAATAACGGTGGCAATTTTTCCCCCCTCCTTTTGTTCATCTTTCCCACCTGAACAACCCCCGGGGAAAAACACTCCCCCTTGCGCTCAGAAGGTCTGCCACAACCCAAAACACAATATAGTGAAAGGGGTCATAACGCCTGCTTCCCCGCTTTGTGCTGACAAAAATTAAGCTGTAACTCCCCAAATTAAAGTTTTAAAAAAATTCAAACACTCTACTAGGGCCCCCCTACACCCCCCTTACCCGGGTAAAGTGTTGGGGGGCACAACAAAACAACGTGATGTTTGGGGGTTTTTTAAAACCCCCTGCCCCTCTGTGTGTCCGGCAAAAATTCTGCAAAACCCACTACACTTTAAAAAAACATACAGTTAAATGGCAGTGCAACATAATATCGGTACCCCTTATTTTTAACTGTAAAAAGTCAAACGCAATTTTAAAACCATTCAATGATTTAAAGTTGGTAACAAATCTTTAAAAAATAATGTGCATTTATGGGAATTCCACATGCTAACACAAATGCAAAACAAAAGCAAATTTTCATAGGGTACTGATGGGAACCTTTCACTCCCTAACTTTGACAAATCCAACTCACACATGCCCAAATGCCAATTTGGAAGGAAAAATGGGGTTGAAAATTTGAAACGCTCAGTGCGAAGGGTTTTCCTTTGTGTTTTGGGGTTTTTAAATAAAAGATACAAGTAAATATAATAATACATTGTTGATTAAGGGACGTGATGTACACCTGTAATATTGTGCAAACAATGGATGTAGGACTTTCCTCTAACATTACTTAATTGTGTCATTTGAAAAATACATATTTTAGTTAAAATTTAACAAACCCATGTTCACTAGCTGTGAAAGGCCCTTTTGTGATCTTCTTAATAGTGTTTTTGAAACCAATGTATGTATATGGAAGAGTGCGTCACACAAATAGATTTGAGTTATTTGAAATAGAATGGAGCAGCACCAATTATAGAAAAATGTCAAGGATGAGGCACTCACTGGAGCGGTTATGATCTAACTGGAGCGTGACTCACTCCAAAAATAAAACCTCTGACTACAGTAAACAGTGAACACAACTGTTCAGTAGCTGTGAAAGGCCGTTTGTGTACTCTATATGTTTGCAACCAATGTATTGTATTTATGGATGGAACAAAATTTTAATTAAATAGATTTAAATTTAAATTTCAGCACCAATTTTAGAAAAATGACAAGGATGAGCCAGTGACAGACACTCAGCAGAGTACACGCAGCGGTGGTTGAAGTAAGTGGAGCGGGATCTACACTCCTACCAAAAATTTAAACCTCAGACTAGAGTGAACAGTGAACACAACTGTTCACTTGCTGTGAAAGGCCTTTTTGTGGACTTCTATTATGTTTGCAAGCAATGTATTGTATTTTGATGGAAGAGCGTCACACTAATAGATTTTAGTAAATTTAAAATAGAATAAAGCAGCACCAATTTTAGAAAAATGACAAGGATGAGCCAGTGACAGACACTCAGCAGAGTACACGCAGCGGTGGTTGAAGTAAGTGGAGCGGGATCTACACTCCTACCAAAAATTTAAACCTCAGACTAGAGTGAACAGTGAACACAACTGTTCACTTGCTGTGAAAGGCCTTTTTGTGGACTTCTATTATGTTTGCAAGCAATGTATTGTATTTTGATGGAAGGCGTCACACTAATAGATTTTAGTAAATTTAAAATAGAATAAAGCAGCACCAATTTAGAAAAATGACAAGGATGAGCCAGTGACAGACACTCAGCAGAGTACACGCAGCGTGGTTGAAGTATTGGAGTGGGATCTACACTCCTACCAAAAATTTAAACCTCAGACTAGAGTGAACAGTGAACACAACTGTTCACTTGCTGTGAAAGGCCTTTTTGTGGACTTCTATTATGTTTGCAAGCAATGTATTGTATTTTGATGGAAGAGCGTCACACTAATAGATTTTAGTAAATTTAAAATAGAATAAAGCAGCACCAATTTTAGAAAAATGACAAGGATGAGCCAGTGACAGACACTCAGCAGAGTACACGCAGCGGTGGTTGAAGTAAGTGGAGCGGGATCTACACTCCTACCAAAAATTTAAACCTCAGACTAGAGTGAACAGTGAACACAACTGTTCACTTGCTGTGAAAGGCCTTTTTGTGGACTTCTATTATGTTTGCAAGCAATGTATTGTATTTTGATGGAAGAGCGTCACACTAATAGATTTTAGTAAATTTAAAATAGAATAAAGCAGCACCAATTTTAGAAAAATGACAAGGATGAGCCAGTGACAGACACTCAGCAGGTACACGCAGCGGTGTTGAAGTAATGGAGCGGGATCTACCTCCTACCAAAAATTTAACCCAACAGAGTGAACAGTGAACCACTGTTCACTTGCTGAAAGGCCTTTGTGGACTTCTATTATTTTGCAAGCAATGTATTGTATTTGATGGAAGAGCGTCCACTAATAGATTTTAGTAATTTAAAATAGAATAAGCAGCACCAATTTTAGAAAAATGACAAGGATGAGCCAGTGACAGACACTCACAGAGTACACGCAGCGGTGGTTGAAGTAAGTGGAGCGGGATCTACACTTACCAAAAATTTAAACCTCAGACTAGAGTGTAACAGTGAACACACTGTTCACTTGCTGTAAAAGCCTTTTTTGTGGACTTCTATTATGTTTGCAAGCAATGTATTGTATTTTGATGAAGAGCGTCACACTAATAGATTTTAGTAAATTTAAAATAGAATAAAGCAGCACCAATTTTAAAAAAATGACAAGGATGAGCCCAGTGACAGACACACAGCAGAGTATACGCAGCGGTGTTGAAGTAAGTGGAGCGGGATCTACACTCCTACCAAAAATTTAAACCTCAGACTAGAGTGAACAGTGAACACAACTGTTCACTTGCTGGTGAAAGGCCTTTTTGTGGACTTCTATTATGTTTGCAAGCAATGTATTGTATTTTGATGGAAGAGTGTCACACTAATAGATTTTAGTAAATTTAAAATAGAATTAAAGCAGCACCAATTTTAGAAAAATGACAAGGATGAGCCAGTGACAGACACTCAGCAGAGTACACGCAGCATTAGTTGAAGAAGTAACTGGGAGTGTGATCTGCATTTAAAAAAAAAAAAAAAAAAAAAATACCTCACAGACTGCAGTGAACACTGAAACACAACTGTTCACTATCTGTGAAAGGCTCCTTCTTGTACTTCTATAGTGTTTGCAACCAATGTATTGTATACGGATGGAAGCGCGTCACACTATAATTTCTATTGAATGGAGCAGCTAGAATTACACTAAAGAAAAAAAAAAAGAGTCTGTGAGTGACACGTGCAGATGCCTACAGACAGCGTTGGTTGCAAGCAATGTATTGTATTTTGATGGAAAGCAGGTCACCTAATAGAGTTTTAGTAAAATTTTAAAATAGAATAAAGCAGCACCCATTTTAAGAAAAATGACAGGATGAGCCAGTGACAGACATCAGCAGAGTACACGCAGCAGGTGGTTGAAGTAAGTGGAGCGGGATCTACTCCTCCAAAAATTTAAACCTCAGACTAGAGTGAACAGTGAACACAACTGTTCACTTGCTGTGAAAGGCCTTTTTGTGGACTTCTATTATGTTTGCAAGCAATGTATTGTATTTTGATGGAAGAGCGTCACACTAATAGATTTTAGTAAATTTAAAATAGAAATAAAGCGCAAGACACCAATTTTAGAAAAATGACAAGGATGAGCCAGTGACAGACACTCAGCAGAGTACACGCAGCATTAGTTGAGAAGTAACTGGAGCGTGATCTGCATTTAAAAAAAAAAAAAAAAAATACCTCACAGACTGCAGTGAACACTGAAACACAACTGTTCACTATCTGTGAAAGGCTCCTTTCTGTACTTCTATAGTGTTTGCAACCAATGTATTGTAACGGATGGAAGCGCGTCACACTATAATTTCTACTGAATGGAGCAGCTAGAATTACACTAAAGAAAAAAAAAAGAGTCTGTGAGTGACACGTGCAGATGCCTACAGACAGCGTTGGATGCAGAGCAAACTGCAGCGTCACCTGCACTCTCACACACACACCTTGCACAGAGCTGTTAAAACAACACTGCAAGGCAAAAGGAAACTTTACACAGCGGTTGGTAAACTAGCCTGCCTAAAGCAAAGTACACAAAATCGCAATCTCTAACTGTCCCTCTGAGTCAGCAGAGCAGCGTTCTGTCCCTAACTGAGTTCACAGCACAGTGATGCTAAAATGGCGGCGGTGCCTTTTATAGTGCATTCTGACATCATTTCAGCAGCCAATCACAGCCATGCCATTAGTTAAGATGACCGCAGCATTACAGGATGTGCCCACACTTCGTAGGATTCCTCATTGGCTGACTAAAATCACACTGCCTCTCAAAGAATTATGGGAACTTCTGATTCCGGTATAGATATAGGAAAAATATCGGAACTAAGTATCGGAATTCCAATACAGCGAATATCGGCCGATACCCGATACTTGCGGTATCGGAATGCTCAACACTACTCACCACCAATATATGTTTAGGGGCTACCTATTCCTTTGGGGGCTCTACTCCGAGGCACTTAGCTTTCCACTTTCTCTCTTAAGGCTTAGTTAACTCTCCGGCTGTGTCAAGGCGTCTAGGGCACCGTAGGTACGTCCCACGGCTGCTTCTAGTTGTGCTGTGAGTTTAGGGGTCTGCAATCCGCTAGTTACCAACCTCTCTGGGTGTCTGGTTGCTAGGGTATTTTTGCTACTGTCCTCCTCGGCTACCAAATCATAACAGGTAAAACCACCACAAGACAATGACCAAGTGTTAGGGTCTGCGGAACGCACCAAATATATGAGGTAGAGAGGAGCATTCGCAGCCCGGGGTCCACCGTGCAGGCGGAACCTGCTGCTAGTAAAATGGCGCAAGACGCGAACTCTGTTATCCCGCAGAGTCGCCAAAATAAACACCGCAATGCGCTGTGGCAATATATGCAAACTCTGTTATTTCACAGAGCCGCTAGAAGGAGTGCCGCAGCGCTATATGGCGATGTGTGCGAACTCATTAAACACAACTGTGTCGCAAAATAAACACGCTAGGGCGCTGTCTAGTGTTGAAAGCGAACCCTGTTACGTCACAGAGCCGCTCAGACAAATTTCTGTGTCCTGTCAGGCACCCAGGTACACAGTTAACTGCTAAGCGAACATAGAACGTGATCATGCGCTAATGTCCTCACGGGAGACACCCGCAATCTATGGCGTCTGAACGCCAGGCCCGAATACGGTAATCAAACTCCTCACCGGTTATGCCGGTAATCTAGGGCACCTAGGACACCGACCCTGACCAGCTAGCATACCAAACTTCTCACCGATTAAGTCGGTATTCTAGGGGCTTTTTCAGCCGGGCCCTAACCACACACAGCATGACCACACTGGCGCAAAGCATATAATGGTTGATATTAGCGCATGGCGGCCCAGCCATGCTACCCTTTTATAGTAACAGCTACAGGACCTGCCAGAAACAAGGACCAATGAAACTTGTTCCAGAACACCAGTAGTCACAGGACCTTCCTGGCAGACCAATAGGAGCTGCTGCAGTACCTGAACATGTGACCCTTGATCTCCAATGAGAGATCTCACTCTGGGCATGCTCAGAAGGTGAAAACAAGGACTTTATCCTAAAGACGTCTGCTCGTCGCTAACCAGTACTGGCCACAATAGCAGAGCCTGGAGGAGCAGCAGTAATCCTCTGCACACTGTTAGACTGGGCGAGACGCTGGGACCGACGTCTAAGCTGAGCAGGCTCCACTGCGGACGGAGATGAATGGGGGACCGCAGCGGGACTGGTTCGAGACTCCCCTTGTGCAGCAGCGTGAACTCGAACCCTAACACCAAGCAGAACATAATACCAAATAATATACTTAGAACATTTTCCTAAGAGGACAGTAACTCTTCCCACACCAACGTGTGTTTCGGCGCAGTGCCTTCTTCCAGGGGTATGGATTGAAAAAGATGGAGTATAAAAGGGTGGGCTCTGTAGCACCAATGTCCCTGCATGCTGTCCCTCTCCCCCCCAGCAGGAATGCTGACTCACTCACCACCTCATCCCCGTCTGGCACTTCTTCCTTCCTCTCCGGCTATAGCCCGGGGTCCACGCATTGCACGCAGATCCCCAGACACTGTGCTTAGCGTGGGCTACTTCCTTCACAAAAGGGCCGTGCACACAGTTCTAAAGAGTCCCCAGCAAATGGTTTGGAAACATTTATTATTTAAGGCACCTCCACCTGCAAGTAGGTGCCCGTGCAACATTGCTAGTTTGTTTTCTACATGCTTGCTATTTCTCAGGTCCCTGTCTGCTAGTACCCACAAGTTCTGCTATTTTCTGTCTGTCCATCCCTAACCTCTTTGCTAGTATCTGCCTTGTAAGTCTGTATTTCAGCTGGTACCCACCTGCAGCTGCCGTGCCAGTCGCTATGACAGTGTAGGACCGTCTTGAATAGGGTCACCTTGCCGCTGGTGGCATGGGTTTTATGCTTTATTCTATCCAAAATAGCATTTGCTAAGTACCCTATGTTATTTAAATGCACTTTTGCTTTTTACTTAATTAGTTACAGCAAAGTTTATGTTCATTTTGTTTCTTGTAGGTTTTGTCAACATAATTAAGCTAATGAATGGGGATTTGGTGGCAAGGTAACACTAATTTGAGCAAATTAATTATTTGGTCTGGGACCTCTAGTTTTCAATACAGCTTTTAATGGCTTTTCACAAAGTTTACTGTTTCAAACAATTAAGTATTTACCATTTTATGCAATACCGACATTCACAAATCATTGTCCATAGGGCAAGTTGTTGAAAAAAAGATGTAAATGAATAATGACTTGGATCGCAATATCTGTAAGTTCTCTTTTGCATCACAGAGAGGATCGCAGAAGTTGCAAAGCAGGCTAGCAGGACGCAGAGAGCAGGAGCGATGCTGGAAATTCCTATGAATCAGAAGCGCTCAGTACATGCTAATAGATCCTAACGACCGCCAAAGTCGTTAAAGAGATCGCTGACCGCTGATGAGTTGTTTATGAGATCTCCTGTTTGGCAGCTACTAGCGACCTAAAAGAGATCACACCAACGATCTCGTTAGCTTGCGTCGTTATCGAGATCGCTAACGAGATCGCTAAGTGTGGCAGTACCTTTACTGCTACTACTTTGCTCTAGCTAACTGCAGAAGACACAGCAGTTGTGCCCCATACCAACTAAATATTGATAATAAATTCTAAAGATTAGGCCGGAGTCACACTAGTGTAGAATATGGACGAGTGCTATGCGAGAAAACATTGCATAGCACTCGGACCACTGTTAATCTATGGGGCAGTTCCCATCATTGCTGTTTTTCTCTGTCGTATTCAGGGTGCAAGTGAGTCACAGCATGCTGCGATTGTACGCATATATGGCTGAGTCTCGCCAATGCAAGCCTATGGGTGCGAGAAAAAAATCGCACACCACACGGACCATCAGTGTGACTTGCGAGAAATGCACAAGCATTTTCCAGGTCATTTTCAGGCCATGATCCAATATATGTCCATTTTTCAAGTCTGCGATAAAATAACGGCATACAGATGCCATACGGATGTCACACGGATACTTAGATGCGAGGAAATTACATCATCACATTGCAAACGGATTACACACGGATGATCATAATGAGAACATTGGTGCGATTCTCGGCCAAGAGAATCAGTCTGATTTTTCATACGCCAAGTGTGACTCCTACCTTATACAGATGTTCATACTGAGATAATCCCATTGAAAGTAACATTCTTGAATTAGCTAATTTTGATAAATGTTAATAGATTTATAATTTTTCTTTAATTAAATTTTATTACTTTTTTACTTAATTTACTCTTTTTCTAATCTTTTGTTTCTCTATGATCTAACTATGATCTATCTATCTATCTATCTATCTATCATATCTATCTATCCCATATCTATCTATCTATCTATCTATCTATCTATCAATCAATAATTTATATTTTTATGACCTACATCTTTTCTATATAAATTATAATAGTAGTATTTATACTAAACCTCTCATATAACAGGCATGGAAAATAACAGCAGTGCAAATTATTTCCCTGAAGTTATTTAGTGTTAAGAGATCGAATGCCATATGTCGTTTTGCTCATCAGTACACACTATCTCCTGTATATTAGCATTAATACTGCTTCATAGTCGAATTCAGACTATGTGTAAATGACTAATACAGTTCCAGGGTGTTACAAATGTTTGAGGCTGCAATACAGTTCTTGATCTTGTATTAAAATAGCTAACACTAATCACAACATGAAGTCAAGTGAAGAATTGATTTTATAATGCTTGGTTTTTACCCATTGCTTAAACAGCAGGTCAATATTTAATCAATCACACTTTTTTTCATATGATGACATTTACTTAGGTGATTTCTCCTTCCCACAAATTTCCCAGCCTCCTAACCTTGTATGATGGAAAAAAAACTGTAAAGCTTATGTTCCAGAAATGAGCTGAAAATAGTGCTGCACTAAGCAGAACCTGATAATGTTATTCACTATGTCAATAATAATATGCAGTAATTCTATCTATCTATCTTATCTATCTATCTGTCTCAATTATCTATCATTATCTATCTATCTATCTATCTATCTATCTATCTATCTATCTGTCTCATATCTAACTATCCATTTTCTATGTTTAGCTTTGATAACAAAACAGCATAAGCTCTTTTTATGTAATTTCATTTAATGCAGATATGTGTAATGAATAACTTCTGCCTTACATTTACTGCCTCCTGATAATTAACAAGTGACAGAATTGATTCTAATTATTTACCATAGTATGATCAAATATTTGGAAATACATTTGTACATAATGCTAATTTCTGATACTGTCATCTGGTTTTGTCAATCATCTTTCTGTCAAAGTAAGACGGGGTTTTCATTTCAAATGAATAAAAATACCAAGCTGCGTCAATCATCATTGTCTTTTTGCATGATATTCCGATTTTACATTTCAAATAAGACTAGCTTTGATGTCTGACTTTTACAATCATCATCATTTATAAATGAAGAAAATATTACATATAAATGAATAGCTGTGCAGCCACCTGATTGTCTGCTTTCATTGTTGATTGACATCAAGAACTTCTGGGATGTCACATATTTCTTATGCTTCGGGACATTAATATTTAAAGTTAACTTATTATTGCTTAATATTGCTAATAATGAGTTTCTAAAATCAAACTTTTTTTGGAATATTATTTTTTATATTTAGCACATGAATTAAGTTGTAAATCATCAATGCGTGATGTAAACAAAACCATAGATTGATATATGACCTAAAGAGTCTACTTATATATTGCAATAGGACAAAATATATTGCCTTATTCTTAGCATAACATTATAATTGCTCACAGTAGGGAAGATTTTTATAATAAGCCTGAAAGATTTTTTCTGGAATAATTTAAAGAGTGTCTGTCACCAGAATTCTTCTTTTCCTATATTTTTGGACACATCATTATAGAATAATGTAATAAATTCATTCTTTGTGTGCTTTTTATACTCTTCCAAGTAACTTACACTTCATCAATCCTGATTTGTTTTTATGTATCTTAACTAAATGAATGCTGAAGAATAGTATAGCCATGCCCATCCAATGATAGCAGCTAATTAGCTGGTCGTGTCACCAGACATCGTCTGTTGAATATCATTGCTATAATCAGGTGAAAGCTACTGAAAATGGCCAAACTGGACACTAAAAAAGACAATGGTCCTTAATAATTAAAATGCTTATATCAGATATCTTGTGTTATGTTTTTGCAATGTGAGGTTCCGCC
>JARQOD010012745.1:0-18377 GCA_033576555.1 Oophaga sylvatica | reverse complement strand
TATGAGGGATGTATGTGTGGCATACGTCCAGTGTATGAGGGATGTATGTGTGGCATACGTCCAGTGTATGAGGGATGTATGTGTGACATATATCCAGTGTATGAGGGATGTATGTGTGACATATGTCCAGTGTATGAGGGATGTATGTGTGGCATGTGTCCAGTATATTAGGGATGTATGTGTGACATGTGTCCAGTGTAAGAGGGATGTACGTGTGGCATACGTCTAGTGTATGAGGGATGTATGTGTGGCATACGTCCAGTGTATGAGGGATGTATGTGTGGCATACGTCCAGTGTATGAGGGATGTATGTGTGACATATGTCCAGTGTATGAGGGATGTATGTGTGACATATGTCCAGTGTATGAGGGATGTATGTGTGGCATAAGTCCAGTGTATGAGGGATGTATGTGTGGCATATGTCCAGTGTATGAGGGATGTATGTGTGGCATATCGTCCAGTGTATGAGGGATGTATGTGTGGCATACGTCCAGTGTATGAGGGATGTATGTGTGGCATATGTCCAGTGTATGAGGGATGATGTGTGTGCATCGTCCAGTGTATAAGGGATGTATGTGTGGCATCGTCCAGTGTATGAGGGATGTATGTGTGGCATATGTCCAGTGTATGAGGGATGTATGTGTGGACATACGTCCAGTGTATGAGGGATGTATGTGTGACTATGTTCCAGTGTATGAGGGATGTATGTGTGGCATAAGTCCAGTGTATGAGGGATGTATGTGTGGCATACGTCCAGTGTATGAGGGATGTATTTGGCATAGTATTATAATATGTGCCATGTCATGTATGGGATGTATGTGTGGCATACGTCCAGTGTATGAGGGATGTAGTGTGATAAAGTCCAGTGTATGAGGGATGTATGTGTGGCATACGTCCAGTGTATGAGGGATGTATGTGTGGCACATTTTAATGTCCAGTGTATGAGGGATGTATGTGTGGATACGTCCAGTGTATGAGGGATGTGTGTTCATAATGTCCAGTGTATGAGGGATGTATGTGTGGCATATGTCCAGTGTATGAGGATGTATGTGTGGCATATGTCCAGTGTATGAGGGATGTATGTGTGGCATAAGTCCAGTGTATGAGGGATGTATGTGTGGCATAGTCCAGTGTATGAGGGATGTATGTGTGGCATACGTCCAGTGTATGAGGGATGTATGTGTGGCATACGTCCAGTGTATGAGGGATGTATGTGTGCATATGTCCAGTGTTATGAGGGATGTATGTGTGGCATCGTCCAGTGTATAGGGATGTATGTGTGCATACGTCCAGTGTATGAGGGATGTATGTGTGGCATAGTCCAGTGTATGAGGGATGTATGTGTGACATACGTCCGTGTATGAGGGATGTATGTGTGACATGGTCCGTGTATGAGGGATGTATGTGTGGCATTAAGTCCAGTGTATGAGGGATGTATGTGTGGCATATGTCCAGTGTATGAGGGAGTATGTGTGGCATATGTCCAGTGTATGAAGGGATGTATGTGTGGCATAGTCCAGTGTATGAGGATGTATGTGTGGCAATGTCCAGTTATGAGGATGTATGTGTGACATATGTCCAGTGTATGAGGGATGTATGTGTGACATGTGTCCAGTGTATAGATAGTACTGATAATCACTTTATTGGTATGCCGGTGGGGATAATGTGTACAGTATTACAGGGATGAATCAAAGTCACGTCAGGTTGCATTGGGGATGTATGTGTGGCATATTCCAGTATATGAGGGATGTATGTGTGGCATACGTCCAGTGTATGAGGATGTATGTGTGACATATGTCCAGTGTATACGATACGATACGATCACTTTATTGATCCGGGGGGAAATTACAGTATTACAGCAGCAATACAAACAGCAGTACATAAAATATTAGGACACAAATCTTGCACAGGTATACCAACATTACATAATAAATAAAAGTGTGTAGTTCAGGTGTATATAAGACAATGTTAATTGACATTAGTACACAGCCATCAGTCATTATTTTCTACCACCCTTAGGAAATTATTTTACATCCCCATAGCAGTAGGTACAAACGATGAGGGATGTACAAACGATGAGGGATGTATGTGTGACATACGTCCAGTGTATGAGGGATGTATGTGTGACATATGTCCAGTGTATGAGGGATGTATGTGTGACATACGTCCAGTGTATGAGGGATGTATGTGTGACAACGTTCAGTGTATGAGGATGTATTTGTGGCATACGTCCAGTGTATGAGGGATGTATGTGTGGCATACGTCCAGTGTATGAGGGATGTTTATGTGGCATACGTGCAGTGTATGAGGATGTTGTGCGGCATACGTCCAGTGTATGAGGAATGTATGTGTGGCAATATGTCCAGTGTATGAGGGATGTATGTGTGGCATAAGTCCAGTGTATGAGGAGTTTGTGTGCATGTGTCCAGTGTATGAGGGATGTATGTGTGACATGTGTCCAGTGTATGAGGGATGTATGTGTGACATATGTCCAGTGTATGAGGGATGTATGTGTGGCATAAGTCCAGTGTATGAGGGATGTTATGTGTGGCATACGTCCAGTGTATGAGGGATGTATGTGTGACATATGTCCAGTGTATGAGGGATGTATGTGTGCATAAGTCCGTGTATGAGGATGTATGTGTGGCATTACGTCCAGTGTATGAGGGATGTATGTGTGACATACGTCCAGTGTATGAGGGATGTATGTGTGGCATACGTCCAGTGTATGAGGGATGTATGTGTGCAATAGTCCAGTGTATGAGGGATGTATGTGTTGCGAAAACGCACCACAATTGTGGATACCGGGCTATGGGGTACTCGGAGCCGAGCCCATGGAAATCTATGGGAGTTGTCACTGGTAGCGGTTGGCTCGGTCCGTGGCCCTGGCGGTCGTTGCAATAGGGGAATATTTACAGGGGATTATTAGGATAGTTTCGTGACGCCACCTGTGGTTTCTGGTATTTGTACCAGCGCTGCTGTAGGGTCTTCACAGGGGATGTTATGGGGCAGCTTGATAGTAAGTCTCCCCAGGTGAGACGTGTCCCTGGAAGTCTATGGTGGTGATGATGCAGGGGTAGTAAGAATTCAGTCACAACAAGGTAGTTCCTTTTCATACCTTTTACTGTTGGTGGTTCAAGCATAGATCCCGGGGAGCTGGTCGGGGTGGAGATGTGCCATTCCGGTAACAGCTGAGCAGGTTAGAGGCCTCCTTAACTTCAATGTACATGTGAGTCCACTTGCCTGAAGCGAAGTTAACTCTGAAACTCCAGCTTTCTCATAGCTGTACTGCCCGGCCAACGTGGTGGTGGAGCCTTCTAAGTGATGAAACTAAGTCCTTACTTTTGTCGTGCACTTGACTCTAAAGTCCCTGTTCCACCTGACTCCGGTTACGTATTGACACTTAGGGATGCTCTCTGCGACCTGTAGTCCAGATGCCTCCGGTATTCTTGTTACTAAGCTTAAACTGTAGCAACACCTCGGACTCCGGTGTCCGGCAATTTAGTGCAGCAAATCCAATACCTAAAGCACTTCTCTATCTTCTCCACTGCCCTTCGCCCTGCTCTCGCTCTTAGCACAAGCATGGTAACTTCGATGGTAATGTCAGCTTTCTTCTAGAGCTCGCTGAGCAGCTCTCAGTATCCTCCTTCCTCCAGCTTCTGTTGAGGTACTGATTAAGGGTAGCTCTGACTAGGCTAGGATGATCCACTTCACCCGTACTAGCCTCCACTTGCTTGTCAGGTGAGCTACGTTAGCTCTGCGAGGATTCAGTCCTCCCTTCACTCTCTCCAAGTCCAGACTCACTGGACTGAACTGCACTGTCCGAAGACAGGAAACTGACTGAACTGTCCTGAGACAGGAAGCTTGACTGAGCTCTGCTACATGTCACCACCTCCTATACCCCTGGTGGGTGTGTCTAGAAGTGTGAGTGAAGTGCATATCAAGCTTTGCTGTTACCTTCCTGTGCACTCTCCTGGACTTTATGTGTGCCTGCATAGCTGGGCTACAGATCTGTGTGGCATAAGTCCAGTGTATGAGGGATGTATGTGTGACATGTGTCCAGTGTATGAGGGATGTATGTGTGACATAAGTCCAGTGTATGAGGGATGTATGTGTGGCATACGTCCAGTGTATGACTGATGTATGTGTGACATATGTCCAGTGTATACGATACGATACGATACACTTTATTGATCCCGGGGGGAAATTACAGTATTACAGCAGCAATACAAAAGCAGTACATAAAATATTAGGACACAAATCTTGCACAGGTGTGAAAACATTACATAATAAATAAAAGTGTGTAGTTCAGGTATATATAAGATAATGTTAATTGACATTAGTACCCAGCCATCAGTCATTATTTTCTACCACCCTTAGGAAATTATTATACATCCCCATAGCAGTAGGTACAAAGATTTCCTGAATTTCTCCTTCTTGCACCTCAGTAGGATTAGACGGCTGCTGAATGTGCTCTTCTGATTCAAGAACAGCTCGTATAGTGTGTGTGTGTTATTGTTCATTATTGCCCTACACTTCTTCTGAATTCTATCCTCCAATACCTCCTCAAAAGAGTCAAGATGGAGGCCAACAGCTGCGCTTGCCTTCTTGATAAGTTTGTTGAGTTTATTAGCGTCAGCTACTCGCACACTACTGCCCCAGCAAATGATAGCAAAAAAGATGGCGCTTGCTACAACGGACTGGTAGAACATCTCCAGCATTTTACTGCACACATTGAACGACCTGAGCTTCCGCAGAAAGTACAGTCTGCTCATATGAGGGATGTATGTGTGACATATGTCCAGTGTATGAGGGATGTATGTGTGACATATGTCCAGTGTATGAGGGATGTATGTGTGACATACGTCCAGTGTATGAGGGATGTATGTGTGGCATACGTCCAGTGTATGAGGGATGTATGTGTGGCATACGTCCAGTGTATGAGGGATGCATGTGTGGCATACGTCCAGTGTATGAGAGATGTACATGTGAAATATATCCAGTGTATGAGGGATGTATGTGTGACATATGTTCAGTGTATGGGGATGTATGTGTGACAAATGTACAGTATATGAGGGATGTATGTCTGGCATACGTCCAGTGTATGAGGGATGTACGTGTGGCATACGACCAGTGTATGAGGGATGTACGTGTGAAATATGTCCAGTGTATGAGGGATGTATGTGTGGCAAATGTACAGTATATGAGGGATGTATGTGTGGCATACGTCCAGGGTATGAGGGATGTATGTGTGGCAACGTCCAGTGTATGAGGGATGTATGTGTGGCATACGTCCAGTGTATGAGGGATGTACGTGTGGCATAGGTCCAGTGTATGAGGGATGTACGTGTGAAATATGTCCAGTGTATGAGGGATGTATGTGTGGCATGTGTCCAGTGTATGAGGGATGTATGTGTGACATGTGTCCAGTGTATGAGGGATGTATGTGTGACATATGTCCAGTGTATGAGGGATGTATGTGTGGCATAAGTCCAGTGTATGAGGGATGTATGTGTGGCATACGTCCAGTGTATGGAGGGATGTATGTGTGACATATGTCCAGTGTATGAGGGATGTATGTGTGGCATAAGTCCAGTGTATGAGGGATGTATGTGTGGCATACGTCCAGTGTATGAGGGATGTATGTGTGACATACGTCCAGTGTATGAGGGATGTATGTGTGGCATACGTCCAGTGTATGAGGGATGTATGTGTGGCATAAGTCCAGTGTATGAGGGATGTATGTGTTGCGAAAACGCACCACAATTGTGGATACCAGGGCTATGGGGTACTCGGAGCCGAGCCCATGGAAATCTATGGGAGTTGTCACTGGTAGCGGTGGCTCGGTCCGTGGCCCTGGCGGTCGTGCAATAGGGGAATATTTACAGGGGATTATTAGGATAGTTTCGTGACGCCACCTGTGGTTTCTGGTAATTTGTACCAGCGCTGCTGTAAGGGTCTTCACAGGGGATGTTATGGGGCAGCTTGATAGTAAGTCTCCCACAGGTGAGACGTGTCCTGGAAGTCTATGGTGGTGATGATGCAGGGGTAGTAAGAATTCAGTCACACACAAGGTAGTTCCTTTTCATACCTTTTACTGATGGTGGTTCAAGCAGATCCCGGGGAGCTGGTCGGGGTGGAGAGTGCACATTCCGGTAACAGCTGAGCAGGTTAGAGGCCTCCTTAACTTCAATGTACATGTGAGTCCAACTTGCCTGAAGCGAAGTTAACTCTGAAACTCCAGCTTTCTCAATAGCTGTACTGCCCGGCCAACGTGGTGGTGGAGCCTTCTAAGTGATGAAACTAAGTCCTTACTTTTGTCGTGCACTTGACTCAAAGTCCCTGTTCCACCTGACTCCGGTTACGTATTGACACTTAGGGCTGCTCTCTGCGACCTGTAGTCCAGATGCCTCCGGTAATCTTGTTACTAAGCTTAAAACTGTAGCAACACCTCGGACTCCGGTGTCCGGCAATTTAGTGCAGGCAATCCAATACCTAAAGCACTTCTCTATCTTCTCCACTGCCCTTCGCCCTGCTCTCGCTCTTAGCACAAGCAATGGTAACTTCGATGGTAATGTCAGCTTTCTTCTAGAGCTCGCTGAGCAGCTCTCAGTATCCTCCTTCCTCCAGCTTCTGTTGAGGTACTGATTAAGGGTAGCTCTGACTAGGCTAGGATGATCCACTTCACCCGTACTAGCCTCCACTTGCTTGTCAGGTGAGCTACGTTAGCTCTGCGAGGATTCAGTCCTCCCTTCACTCTCTCCAAGTCCAGACTCACTGGACTGAACTGCACTGTCCGAAGACAGGAAACTGACTGAACTGTCCTGAGACAGGAAGCTTGACTGAGCTCTGCTACATGTCACCACCTCCTATACCCCTGGTGGGTGTGTCTAGAAGTGTGAGTGAAGTGCATATCAAGCTTTGCTGTTACCTTCCTGTGCACTCTCCTGGACTTTATGTGTGCCTGCATAGCTGGGCTACACATCCCCCTTGGTAAAACACAGCACTCCCGGGCTGTAAAAGACAAAAAGAACATTTTGTTTTGCATTAACAACAACATTATAACTCTTCCCATCCGGGAGGTGAGGATTTCTTAAACGTTACAATTTGTACAATAAAGAATACAAAAGTATCAAAATATCAAACGTGTTCATAAATACTAGATACTTGTGGAGGACCCGCACCAAAAACCTCCCACGTGGGTCCTGGGTGGGCTGCAGGACTTCTGACTGCAGACCTCACTCTAGGCCCACCATACGGGTTTTTCTTCAGAGGATGATAGTAATGGTTTCGTGTCAAACCAAGATAAAGCACCATAGCGCAACTATGTACAAAGCAAGTTTTTGGGCTGGCATAGTCCACAGCCATGCAGTCCATTGGCATGGTTAAAACACATTTCAAATAATTACATTAATACTTTTTTTCAAACTTTATACAATTTTTCAGATGCAATAAACCCTATCTGGGTCTTGCTAACTAGTCTACTAGGACTACTCCTGATAGCGAATAGGTAGTTTACCTTTAGTAATACGTTCTGACCTACGTGGGGTAGCGTCAGGTATGGTATTCTCTAACCTTTCTGTTCTGCGTAACGGCAAACTATAATACTGTCTCAACCTTTCTATGGATCTGGCAAGTGTGCTAGTGACTGGACGAGGCGGTACTGCTTCACCAGCTTCACCAAGGGATTCCACTTCTTGTGGCGCTGCTTCTTGCGGGTCCGCTTCTTGGGGTTCTAACGGTTGAGGGTCTGCCGGAACAGGTTCTTCTGGAACTGGCTCTACTGGCACAATTGGTATGACCGGTTGTAGAGACTCCTCTTGCGGTTGATAAAACTGCAGCACAGGAATAATTACAGCGTCTCCTAATCTGGGCCAATCTGCAGGTAAATCTCCCAAATCCGTGTGTATGACCGCTTCAGCACTCTCTTCTTGATGAACAACAGGGTTTTCTTCACGGAGCTTTAATGGGCCAGGACACAACTTCAAATGATCTCTAGACACAGTTGCCGTCGTTTTTCCTCCATCCTTGCTGATGGTACAGACCTTGCTGTTATCGAAATTGGAATTTTGCACGACATATGGCTCCTGTTCCCACTGATCATCCAACTTGTGTGTTCTTCTTTTCCTTTTGAGCACCATTTCTCCAGGCATTAAAGCTTAGCGGGAGCATTTTTGTTATAGTTCATCTCTTGCTTCTCTCTTACTTTGTTGAGACTATCTTCTACGCAGGCTTGTACTCTCTTGTACTGTTCTTGTCGATTTTTGTCCCAATCTTCAGTGTTGTTATCAGCCTCTGGTTCTACCACACCGAGTTCTAAGTCCATTGGCAGCCTTCCCGGTCTTGCTCTCATAAGGTAGGCTGGAGTGCAGTTGGTGGAACTTACTGGGATATGGTTGTACAAGTCGACCAGGTCAGGTAACAAGTCTGGCCACCGATTTCTTTCTTCCAGTGGTACAGTTTTCAGTAAGTCGATGACAATGTGATTCTTTTTTCACAAAGGCCGTTGGTCTGAGGGTGGTATGGTGTTGTTCTGATCTTTTTACATCCATACAATTGACAAAATTCCTGAAACAGTTCAGCTTCGAATGCAGGACCTCGATCAGTCAGTACCTGCTCCGGATATCCGTGTGGTCTGAAGAAACTTGCTTGGAAGGTTCTTGCTGCTGTCTCTGCTGTCATATCTTTGACAGGGGCGACCACCAGAAACCGGGAATAGTGATCCACCATGGTCAGGGCATATGTGTATCCTGACCTGCTCGGGGACAACTTGACGTGATCCAATGCCACGATCTCCAAGGGACGAGTCGTCCGGATAGGCTGCAAGGGTGCCTTCTGGCTACTGTAGTCTTTTCGCCTGAGGCCACAGGGTCCACAGTTCCGGCACCACTTCTCGATGGAGCTGCGCATCCCTACCCAGTAGAACCGGCACCTCAACAGGGTCTCCAGCTTTCTCCAGCCAAAGTGTCCTGCTTGATCGTGGTATGCTTCCAGCACCATTTGGATGTCTGCTCTCGGGACCACTATTTGCCAAACCATCTCATGGGTCCTTGGGTCGATGTATCTCCTGCACAACTTCTCACGGTATATGAACAACCGGCTTCTCTCGTTCCACAGGAGCTTTGCTGGCATGGATGCATCTTTCTCCAAGGAGGAACCTTCCTGTTTTATCAACTCCTTGATACGGCTGACCACGGGATCGCTGTCCTGAGTCTCCTTCCAGCTGTGATGAGGTAAAGGGTTCAACATCTCACCACACCGCTTCCTGTAGACTCGTTGCTCTTGGACCATCCCATTTCGGTGGAACGCAGGTAGCTCGATTTCTTCCAGATCGTCTGACTCTTCCTCCGTGTCAGATTCATGCGGCATTCTGGACAAGGCGTCCGCGTTAGCATTTTTACGGCCCGCTCTGTATTTGATGGTAAACTGGTAGTTTGATAACCGAGCCATCCAACGTTGCTCCATGGCTCCCAGCTTGGCTGTTTCCAGATGCGTCAAGGGGTTGTTGTCTGTAAACGCAGTGAACCGGTTGGAGGCAAGGTAATGTTTAAATCTTTCGGTAATGGCCCAGACCAGCGCCAGGAACTCCAGTTTGAAGCTGCTATAGTTTTCCGGATTCCTCTCAGTTGGCCTGAGTTTTCTGCTGGCATATGCGATGACTTTTTCTTGGCCGTTCTGCTTCTGACTGAGGACCGCTCCTAATCCTTCGTTACTGGCATCTGTGTATAGCAGGAACGGTTGGCTGTAATCTGGGTAGGCTAAGATTTCATCACCGGTAAGGATCTCTTTCATCTCTTTGAATGCCTCAGCTTGTTCTTTTCCCCAATTGAATGGAAGGTTTCTGCTCTTAAGAGGTTGTCCTACCAGGAGGTCCTGCAAAGGTGCCGCTTTCTTAGTGTAATCTTTTACAAACCTCCTGTAGTAACCTGTTAATCCCAGGAACTGACGCACCTCTTTTAAGTTCTTCGGCTCTGGCCATTTCTGAATAGCTGTGACCTTCTCGGGGTCCGGCGCTACTCCTTCGGAACTGACAATGTGTCCCAAGTACTGTACCTTCCGTTTGAGCAGGTGGCATTTAGAGGGCTTTAGTTTCATCCCAAACTTGGACAATGACTCAAATACCTCCGCCAGGTGCTTCAGATGATCTTCATATGTCTTAGAGTACACAATTACGTCGTCCAAGTACAGCAGCACAGTTTCGAAGTTGAGATGTCCCAGACAGCTCTCCATCACCCTCTGGAATGTTCCTGGGGCACTGCTGAGACCAAACGGCATCCTATCGAACTCGCAGAGTCCCATTGGGGTGGTGAAAGCAGTTTTCTCCCGGTCCTCCTCAGCCACAGCCACTTGCCAGTACCCACTAGTAAGGTCGAGGGTAGAAAAGCAGTTAGCCGTTTTCAGAGCAGCTAAGGATTCCTCTATACGTGGTAATGGGTATGCATCTTTATGTGTTATACGATTTACTTGCCTATAGTCTACACACATTCGCATGCTACCATCCTTTTTCTTCACTAGAACCAGAGGTGCTGCCCAGGGGCTACAACTATCCCTTATCACCCCGGCTTTCTTCATGTCATGCAGCATTTCCTTAGCTTTCTGATAATGGGCTGGAGGTATGGGCCTGTACCGCTCTTTGATGGGAGGATGACTGCCTGTAGGGATATGATGCTGTACTCCCTTAATGGTCCCAAAATCAAGTGGGTGCTTGCTAAATACTTGTGCGTATTCTTGTACCACCGTAGTCCCCCCTGTTTCTGGTGGACGGAAGTGGTGTCTGTCCCAATATGAAGCTGCTGACACCAGTCCGCTACCGGGGTTGCCGGATCATTATCCTCCGCTGGCTGGCGGGAGGCTAAGGACTCGGTTGTGAGGATAGAATTATTATCTACGGCATGTAATTTAGCAACTGTAGCATAACGTGGCAAATTTACTTCATCGTCCCCCCAGTTGAGAAGTCGTACTGGTACTCTCCCATTTACTACTTCCACTACCCCTCTAGCAATCATGAGTGTAGGTCTGTGTTCTGAGCGATGGGGTTCTACTACTGCTTGGTAGTTCTGTCCCTCAGACCTATGGCTGCTCTACACCATATTAACATTTCACTCATTGGGGGTATTACAATGGGGTTCGAGTCTGTGACCCGTACATTACCGATTTCACCATCTGTAAGCTTCGCTTGCTGCTGGCACATCAGGGCCCGGATCTCCCTCTGGATCACTCCCTTCTGCTTTGGCTTGGCAACTTCAGCGAGCTGTTGGAGCAAAAACACAACTTCTCCCAGACAGTTACTGATAATGTTAGTACCTAGTATCACATTTAGACCATTTTCCTCATTTACAGTCCTGACTACTAGGAGTCCCTGATCCTTCAGCTCCACCCTGCCCACTTTTACATTTACGTTTTTGGCTCCAATCACTTCAACAGGGAGACCATTGGTAGCGTACACTGTCAAGTCAGGGTTTGGGGGCTGGAGACTGTCCATGGACCAAAATTTATTGTAAAGGACGTCAGGTATGATGGTCACCTGAGATCCAGTGTCCAGCAGTGCAGGGATTGCAATCCCGTCCAGAATCATGGACAGGTAGGGCCGTCCACCCACGAACCTGCGATTCCAGTCTAAGGGGCCTGATGAGTCTACTCCTGGGTGTTGGCCCTCTGACCCAGGATCGGCTCGTTTAAAGGACATTGCTGAGCCATATGACCTTTTTGGTTGCAGCGGTAGCAGACGATCTCCCGGCGAGGATGGTGTTGCTCCGGAGTCGCTCCTGGGGGTGGCGTGGTCCTCCTCTGGTGTGGCGACGTCCTCCATTTCCTCTGGTTCATCCAAGGGACATCCTCCGGACAGTCGGCTAGTAGGATCTTCCCTCCTTCCTCTTTCCGCAGTTGCAGGGCCTCCATTACAGTGGCCAAGTTCTTAGTCAGCTGGCGCACTTCTGAGCGTAGACATTCCAATTCACTAGGGGGCGCCACCTGCGTTTTAGCTTCCGCCACCTGCGGAGAAAAGGTGGGTACTGCCGGCTTAAGAGTGGCTTCACCCTGGTGATACTGATTTGCCACTTCAGGCTTTTCCAGGGGTCGCAGTCCCTTTATTGCCATGTCCTTTAGAGCATCAAAAGTGGCATCTGGATGATCCAAGGACCACCAGTTTACAGTCCTCCTTTCCTCTGGAGACCTCAGTCCCCGCACGAATTGCTCTTTTAACATTTGGCTCTCATCAATGGGACTTGTGGGGTCACTCGAAGATGGCCTGTAGCTTTAAGAGTATCGCAGGTACCGACTCCTGGTCTGCAATGGGCCAAGTCTCTACTTCTCTCTCAGCCGCACCAGCTAACTGTCCTACTACCACAGCAGCTTTTTGCTTTTCAGTCATTGAATACATATCCAAAATACTACATATTTTCCGTTTAAATCCTGGCAGGGTGCCTGGCTCGCCGCTGTATTGGGGGAGCCACTTCGCTCCTGGCATGTATGGGAGCGCTAGGGGCATAAGCGGGACCACCGGACCAGGTGAGGGACCCGCACCTCCATCCTGCACTACAACGCCAAGCGGTGGGTTATTGGGGCCACCGGCGGGGGCCGCTCCGTCTGCCGGTTGCTGCGACATATGGTGCCCCTGGTTAATCTGAGCCTACCTCTTTTGCAGGCTGCAGCGTCGCAGGCACAGCGGTGGAGACAGGACCTTCGTAGCAGGCACAGCGGTGGAGACAGGACCTTCGTCGCTGGACTGTGATGTCAGAGCGTTCACTTCCTGTTTCACATAACCTGCCGCCGCGTCAGAGCTGGGGGCGGAGCCAGGCAACAGCGCGCTTTTACAGGTACGCCCCCCTTCTTCACCAGCGCCTGAGGGCGCGAATATTGCGCTAAAGATGGCGGTATTATGGCGCCAACACAGCAAACAGTCTTTTTCTCACAAAACAGTTCAATAGGCACACAGAACTCACAATTGCAAGTTTCGCATCCTGTTCGTGACGCCAAAAATTAGTTGTTGCGACCACGCACCACAATTGTGGATACCAGGGCTATGGGGTACTCGGAGCCGAGCCCATGGAAATCTATGGGAGTTGTCACTGGTAGCGGTGGCTCGGTCCGTGGCCCTGGCGGTCGTGCAATAGGGGAATATTTACAGGGGATTATTAGGATAGTTCGTGACGCCACCTGTGGTTTCTGGTAATTTGTACCAGCGCTGCTGTAAGGGTCTTCACAGGGGATGTTATGGGGCAGCTTGATAGTAAGTCTCCCACAGGTGAGACGTGTCCCTGGAAGTCTATGGTGGTGATGATGCAGGGGTAGTAAGAATTCAGTCACACACAAGGTAGTTCCTTTTCATACCTTTTACTGATGGTGGTTCAAGCAGATCCCGGGAGCTGGTCGGGGTGGAGAGTGCACATTCCGGTAACAGCTGAGCAGGTTAGAGGCCTCCTTAACTTCAATGTACATGTGAGTCCAACTTGCCTGAAGCGAAGTTAACTCTAAAACTCCAGCTTTCTCAATAGCTGTACTGCCCGGCCAACGTGGTGGTGGAGCCTTCTAAGTGATGAAACTAAGTCCTTACTTTTGTCGTGCACTTGACTCAAAGTCCCTGTTCCACCTGACTCCGGTTACGTATTGACACTTAGGGCTGCTCTCTGCGACCTGTAGTCCAGATGCCTCCGGTAATCTTGTTACTAAGCTTAAAACTGTAGCAACACCTCGGACTCCGGTGTCCGGCAATTTAGTGCAGGCAATCCAATACCTAAAGCACTTCTCTATCTTCTCCACTGCCCTTCGCCCTGCTCTCGCTCTTAGCACAAGCAATGGTAACTTCGATGGTAATGTCAGCTTTCTTCTAGAGCTCGCTGAGCAGCTCTCAGTATCCTCCTTCCTCCAGCTTCTGTTGAGGTACTGATTAAGGGTAGCTCTGACTAGGCTAGGATGATCCACTTCACCCGTACTAGCCTCCACTTGCTTGTCAGGTGAGCTACGTTAGCTCTGCGAGGATTCAGTCCTCCCTTCACTCTCTCCAAGTCCAGACTCACTGGACTGAACTGCACTGTCCGAAGACAGGAAACTGACTGAACTGTCCTGAGACAGGAAGCTTGACTGAGCTCTGCTACATGTCACCACCTCCTATACCCTGGTGGGTGTGTCTAGAAGTGTGAGTGAAGTGCATATCAAGCTTTGCTGTTACCTTCCTGTGCACTCTCCTGGACTTTATGTGTGCCTGCATAGCTGGGCTACAGATCTGTGTGGCATAAGTCCAGTGTATGAGGGATGTATGTGTGACATGTGTCCAGTGTATGAGGGATGTATGTGTGACATAAGTCCAGTGTATGAGGGATGTATGTGTGGCATACGTCCAGTGTATGACTGATGTATGTGTGACATATGTCCAGTGTATACGATACGATACGATACACTTTATTGATCCCGGGGGAAATTACAGTATTACAGCAGCAATACAAACAGCAGTACATAAAATATTAGGACACAAATCTTGCACAGGTGTGAAAACATTACATAATAAATAAAAGTGTGTAGTTCAGGTATATATAAGATAATGTTAATTGACATTAGTACCCAGCCATCAGTCATTATTTTCTACCACCCTTAGGAAATTATTATACATCCCCATAGCAGTAGGTACAAACGATTTCCTGAATTTCTCCTTCTTGCACCTCAGTAGGATTAGACGGCTGCTGAATGTGCTCTTCTGATTCAAGAACAGCTCGTATAGTGTGTGTGTGTTATTGTTCATTATTGCCCTACACTTCTTCTGAATTCTATCCTCCAATACCTCCTCAAAAGAGTCAAGATGGAGGCCAACAGCTGCGCTTGCCTTCTTGATAAGTTTGTTGAGTTTATTAGCGTAAGCTACTCGCACACTACTGCCCCAGCAAATGATAGCAAAAAAGATGGCGCTTGCTACAACGGACTGGTAGAACATCTCCAGCATTTTACTGCACACATTGAACGACCTGAGCTTCCGCAGAAAGTACAGTCTGCTCATATGAGGGATGTATGTGTGACATATGTCCAGTGTATGAGGGATGTATGTGTGACATATGTCCAGTGTATGAGGGATGTATGTGTGACATACGTCCAGTGTATGAGGGATGTATGTGTGGCATACGTCCAGTGTATGAGGGATGTATGTGTGGCATACGTCCAGTGTATGAGGATGCATGTGTGCATACGTCAGTGTATGAGAGATGTACATGTGAATATATCCAGTGTATGAGGGATGTATGTGTGACATATGTCAGTGTATGGGATGTATGTGTGACAAATGTACAGTATATGAGGGATGTATGTCTGGCATACGTCCAGTGTATGAGGATGTACGTGTGGCATGACCAGTGTATGAGGGATGTACGTGTGAATATGTCCAGTGTATGAGGGATGTATGTGTGGCAAATGTACAGTTATGAGGGATGTATGTGTGGCATACGTCCAGGGTATGAGGGATGTATGTGTGGCATACGTCCAGTGTATGAGGGATGTATGTGTGGCATACGTCCGGGTGTGTATGAGGGATGTACGTGTGGCATAGGTCCAGTGTATGAGGGATGTACGTGTGAAATATGTCCAGTGTATGAGGGATGTATGTGTGACAAATGTACAGTATATGAGGGATGTATGTGTGAAATATGTCCAGTGTATGAGGGATGTATGTGTGACAAATGTACAGTATATGAGGGATGTACGTGTGAAATATGTCCAGTGTATGAGGGATGTATGTGTGGCATAGTCAGTGTATGAGGGATGTATGTGTGGCATACGTCCAGTGTATGAGGGATGTACGTGTGGCATAGGTCCAGTGTATGAGGGATGTACGTGTGAAATATGTCCAGTGTATGAGGGATGTATGTGTGGACAAATGTACAGTATATGAGGGATGTAGTGTGAAATATGTCCAGTATATGAGGGATGTATGTGTGACAAATGTACAGTATATGAGGGATGTACGTGTGAAATATGTCCAGTGTATGAGGGATGTATGTGTGCATACTGTCCAGTGTATGAGGGATGTATGTGTGGCATACGTCCAGTGTATGAGGGATGTACGTGTGGCATAGGTCCAGTGTATGAGGGATGTACGTGTGAAATATGTCCAGTGTATGAGGGATGTATGTGTGACAAATGTACAGTATATGAGGGATGTTGTAATAGTCGTGTAAGGAATATGTGTGACAATGTAGTATATGAGGGATGTAGTGTGAAATATGTCATGTAGAGGGATGTATGTTGACAATGACATATATGAGGGATGTACGTGTGGCATAGGTCCAGTGTATGAGGGATGTACAGGTGCTTCTCACAAAAATAAAATATCATCAAAAAGGTAATTTATTTCAGTTCTTCAGTACAAAAAGTGAAACTCATATTATATAGAGTCATTACACACAGAGTGATCTATTTCAAGTGTTTAATTCTGTTGATGATTATGGCTTAAAGCCAATGAAAACCCAATAGCCATTATCTCAGTAAATTAGAATAATTAACAAAAAAGACCTGAAAAGGCTTCCTAAGGATTTAAAAAGGTGACTTAGTCTGTTTCAGCAGCTCCACAATCATGGGGAAGACTGCTGCCTTGACAGATGTCCAGAAGGCAGTCATTGACACACTCCACAAGGAGGGTAAGGCCTCTTTCACACTTTAGTTGTGCGACGTCAGTCAAAATCCGTCAAAGCGTCAAAAAAAACGGATCCGCCTTTTTTATTTTGCGGATCCGCTTTTTTCCCATTGACTTGCATTAGTGACGGATTTTGACGGATGGTCGTTCGTTTGATTCGTTTTTTGATGGATCCGTCATAAATTTGACGTCCGCCTTTTTTTGGAAACTTACAATGCAATGTTTTTTGTGTGCGCTGAAATGGCGGACTATGACGGATCTGCCACGTCCACCGTTTTTTATAATGGACGCCTATGGAAGGCGGATCCGTCTTCGTCCATTTTTGGCGGAATCCGCCAGCGGATGCGTTCTTCTCTACAGAAAGTGACGAAAACCCGTTCTGGAGTCTCTCTCCGTGCCAGACATGCGTACAATGCATTTTCCGGGTTCAAAAGTTCACAACGGATCTGCCTTAAAATCGGATCCGTTGCATCCGTTTTTGCACTTTTCCTGCGGATCCGTTGTTTTCACCCTTTGGTGGATTTTAACTGACGTCGCACGACTGAAGTGTGAAAGAGGCCTAAGCCACAAAATGTCATTGCTAAAGAAGCTGGCTGTTCACAGCTGGCTGTTCACATTAAACATATTAATGGAGAATTGAGTGGAAGGAAAAAGTGTGTTAGAAAAAGGTGCACAAGCAACAAGGATAACCGCAGCCTTGAAAAGATTGTTAAGAAAAGGTCATTCAGCCGCTCTGAACCTATTTGTACATAGATGATTTGATCCAGAATTAATTTATACAAGTTATCATTTCCAATGGGTTACAGCAAGAAATGTCAAAATGTTGCTTGGATGATGTAAAAATGCTTAATAATGAGATCTAAAAAACCCTTCAGGGTTGCTTGTTCCTGGCTATCATCAGCGGCCACTGATCGCTTTCCAAATCATACTAATCACCATTATGGAAAGCGCCACCACCGGCTCCTGTAAATCAATTAAGAAATTTTTTATTTATTATTATACTTTTGTTATACAGAGCTATCTTATTCCGCAGCGCTTTACATACATTATCATTGCTGTCCCCATTGGGGCTCATAATCTAAGTTCCCTATCAGTATGTTTTTGGTGTGTGGGAGGAATCCTGAGACCTCGGCGGAAACCCACGCAAACACGGGGAGAACATACAAACTCCTTGCAGATTATGTCCTTGGTGGGATTTGAACCCAGGACCACAGCGCTGCAATGATAACCACTGAGCCACCGTGCAAATTAATGTTTATGATCAATGGACGCAGTCAATATAAGATGTGCATTGGCAGTTGCAGGGTTATTGTGCTCAACGAGAAATGTCAGGACTTTAGTAAATCGCACCAGACAACAGATGTAGTAGAGCTGAATTCAGCATTAACTAGTTTTAACGATATGCATAAACACAGCCGATGTCTTAAAGGGGTTGTCCTATACTTTAAAGAGGACCTGTCAGCAGGAAAAAACGCTATTAACTTGCAAATATAGGGTTAATCTCATAGAATGTTAGAGTTGGAAGGGACCTCCAGGGTCATCATATCCAACCCCCTGCTCAATGCAGGATTCACTAAACCATCTCAGACAGATGTCTGTCCAGCCTCTGTTTGATGACTTCCATTGAAGAAGAACTCACCACCTCTCGTGGCAGCCTGTTCCACTCATTGATCACTTTCACTGTCAAAAAGTTTTTTCTATTATCTAATCTTCATCTTCTCCCTTTCAGATTAATTCCATTGTTTCTTGTGTTTCCATGTGCAAA
>JARQOD010012744.1:0-18379 GCA_033576555.1 Oophaga sylvatica | reverse complement strand
CACCCCCTAACCCCTTCCTCATTTCTGTCTTCAGGCCCGTCCTCTCCCATGCAGCCCCCCCCCTACATTCCTCCCTCTTTTCTGTCTATCGGTTAACCCGCTGTGCGCTCGAAACGTTTTTTGCAAAATCACTAACCCGTCCCTCCACCCCGACCCAAGCTTTCCCCCAATTTGGCCAAAATTTAGAATGCTTACCCCAAGAAATAGGACTATCCAAAATTTTGCATGGTTTAGGGCCATCAAAACATTTGTTCAAGGGGCCTATACAACAAAATCAAAGCGTTCTATGGTAAGTGTGGTGGTACCCTCACTATTCCCCCCCCTCACCCCAAAGGCGGGCCCATCATTGTAAATGACATTTATAAAACACTGTTTTGTTTTCCCCCACCTCATTGTAGATGTAAGCTCTCCGACGGGGGCGGCTGTTTTTGCTTAATTATGATTTTTAAACGTTGTTACTTAGAGGGGGTTTTGAAACTTTTAAAAACTGTAAAGGCTGGAATATGTGGCGCTATTAAAAAAAGATTATTTTTTTTGTTTGAATTTTTTGACATTAGAAAGTAGTGGATGAGTGGCATTTTGTTTCTCTTAGAACTAGAAAAATTAGTGCCATAAGCTCGGGGAATCGGAAACATCAAGGAAGCCCAGAAATTATCTTTTTAAATTTTTTTTTGGGTTTAATTTTTGGAAGAAGTCAATTTTTCGAAATGGAAAAAATTTAGTTTGTCATGAAAGAAAATACCCCCCCCAAAAAAATTTATTTTCCCGAGGGCTCTCAAACCCTTAAAGCAAATCCCTGCCTTCTCCTTTGGTCTTGCTTTTGAATCTTCTGGCCACTTGTCCTGTGATCTACTGTCCTGCAGTCTTCCTATCTTCTGGCCATGGCTGCTCTGTTCTTCTGGCCTCCGGTCTTCCTATCTTCTGGTCATGACTCCTCTGATCTTCTGTCCTCTGGTCTTCTTATCTTCTGGCCATGGCTCCTCTGATTTTCTGGCCATCGGTCCTGTGATCTTCTGGCCTTTAATCCTCTTATCTTTTGGACTCTGGTCTTCTTATCTTTTGGCCTCCAATCTTTGGGTCTTCGGGAGCTGAGAAATTTGATGTGGGTCACATTCCATGTGACCGACTGAGGTCTAAATCAGCACCAAAAGATCCAGAGGCCAGAAGATCCGAAGAACAGAGGCTGGAAGATTCACACTGAAGATCGAAGAACCAAATGCAGGAGGTGTGAGGACCAAGACTAGTTTTTTCCCTCTTCCAGGTTTCATAGAAATCCATAAAAAATACCCGCCAGCTGGCCGCCAATTGATGGATTTCTACAAACCAATTCAGAAACAATTTTGATTTTGGCAAGTCCAAATTTTTTTGTGAAATTCAATATGAATTTGATTCTTTATGAACTGATTACTTCATCTCTAGCTCAGACCATAAATCCACCCTGTTCTGAATTCTTCTTTTGCAAATTGGCTCGAATCTCAATTATTGGCACGTGTATTCAGTGAAAATTGAACTCGGTGCTGATCCACCACACAACTTCTGTTGTGTCTCTCGTGGGTCACGATAGTTACTATCTTCCATAAGAGAAGCCCCAATGACAAGGTGCAAGGATTGTTGATGCCTCCACCAAAGATTGGGCAAAAATCCCAAATTTCAGTTTGCAATTGAAGAGGAACCCACTGAATGTTCTTCTGGAGCTGATCTCTCCACTGGATTTCATGAGTGCGGTTACCCTGGGCTTCACGATGTGCCGCTCACAGTTCTTCGATCTCTCTCTGCTTTCCTCGTGCTTGATATTAATTCTTTCACATATCTTCCTGCCGGGTGATTGATTTCTCCATGTCTTATAAAACGAACACATGTGAGACTCAGGGCCAAACCAACCTGCGCTGGAAGGGGGGAAGCTCCCGCCTCTACAGCAATAACACTTTAATAAAATGACCCCATTGTGTCAACGCGATGAAACAGATGAGGTAATTAAAGGCGTCTCATAAAACGAGTCCGTTAGCAGACGAAATGTTCGAGTCTCCAGGTGAAGGTGTAATCCTGCCGAGATCGCCGCTTATATTAGCGTGCCGACCTGCTTTAAAAACAACGTCATAAATTAAAAATAGGGCAGCTGAGCGTCCAACCCGGAATATTAAAGTGCAATGTGTAATGAAGGTGATAAATACTCATCCTCCACCACAGATAATTGTTTTGTTTCATTTGAATAATAATTCATTAAGGTAGAAGATGAGAACAGGACCCATCACCAGGACAGTGGCCCCCAACATAGCCGAAATGTGCACAGCTTTCATCACCGACCTCGATCTGTGCTGCCCCCAACTCCGTCCAGAGGGGTCTCACTCCTCAATATCCAGAGTAGACGGAAATTCTGCAGAGGAGAAGTGTAACTGTGTATTGGGCTCAGTACACACCAGCATCAGAGACAACACTGACAACATCGACAATACACTGATTGCTGTGATCGATCCAAGCTTAAAACTGTAAGAAAAAAATTCACAGAGATTAACTTTGATTCTAACAATAAATAGTGTTCAATAAAAATGGATATTCTTCTACAATCTAATACGGTATCATTTTAAATGTTATTTCTACTATGGTTTATTGTCAATTATACAGACATTATATATTCTCTTCATCTCTGCAAGTAATATAATTATTATATTACTGCCTCTATATACAAGAATATAACTACTATAATACTGCTCCTATGTACAAGAATATAACTACTATAATACTGCCTCTATGTATAAGACTATAACTGCTATAATACTGCTCCTATGTACAAGAATATAACTGCTATAATACTGCTCCTATGTACAAGAATATAACTACTATAATACTGCCCCTATGTACAAGAATATAACTACTATAATACTGCTCCTATGTACAAGAATATAACTACTATAATACAGCTCCTATGTACAAGAATATAACTGCTATAATACTGCTCCTATGTACAAGAATATAACTACTATAATACTGCTCCTATGTACAAGAATATAACTGCTATAATACTGCTCCTATGTACAAGAATAAACTGCTATAATACTGCTCCTATGTACAAGAATATAAACTGCTATAATACTGCTCCTATGTACAAGAATATAACTACTATAATACTGCCACTATGTACAAGAATATAACTACTATAATACTGCTCCTATGTACAAGAATATAACTACTATAATACAGCTCCTATGTACAAGAATATAACTGCTATAATACTGCTCCTATGTACAAGAATATAACTACTATAATACTGCCTCTATGTACAAGAATATAACTGCTATAATACTGCTCCTATGTACAAGAATATAACTGCTATAATACTGCTCCTATGTACAAGAATATAACTACTATAATACTGCCCCTATGTACAAGAATATAACTACTATAATACTGCTCCTATGTACAAGAATATAACTACTATAATACAGCTCCTATGTACAAGAATATAACTGCTATAATACTGCTCCTATGTACAAGAATATAACTACTATAATACTGCTCCTATGTACAAGAATATAACTGCTATAATACTGCTCCTATGTACAAGAATATAACTACTATAATACTGCTCCTATGTACAAGAATATAACTGCTATAATACTGCTCCTATGTACAAGAATATAACTACTATAATACTGCCCCTATGTACAAGAATATAACTACTATAATACTGCCCCTATGTACAAGAATATAACTACTATAATACTGCTCTTATGTACAAGAATATATCTACTATATTACTGCTCCCTATGTACAAGAATATAACTACTATAAAACTGCTCCTATGTACAGGAATATAACTACTATAATACTGCTCCTGTGTACAAGAATATAACTACTATAATACTGCTCCTATGTACAAGAATATAACTACTATAATGCTGCCCCTATGTACAAGAATCTAACTACTATAATACTGCTCCTATGTACAAGAATATAACTACTATAATACTGCCCTATGTACAAGAATATAACTACTATAATACTGCTCCTATGTACAAGAATATAACTACTATAATACAGCTCCTATGTACAAGAATATAACTGCTATAATACTGCTCCTATGTACAAGAATATAACTACTATAATACTGCTCCTATGTACAAGAATATAACTGCTATAATACTGCTCCTATGTACAAGAATATAACTGCTATAATACTGCTCCTATGTACAAGAATATAACTACTATAATACTGCTCCTATGTACAAGAATATAACTGCTATAATACTGCTCCTATGTACAAGAATATAACTACTATAATACTGCCCCTATGTACAAGAATATAACTACTATAATACTGCCCCTATGTACAAGAATATAACTACTATAATACTGCTCTTATGTACAAGAATATATCTACTATATTACTGCTCCCTATGTACAAGAATATAACTACTATAAAACTGCTCCTATGTACAGGAATATAACTACTATAATACTGCTCCTGTGTACAAGAATATAACTACTATAATACTGCTCCTATGTACAAGAATATAACTACTATAATGCTGCCCCTATGTACAAGAATCTAACTACTATAATACTGCTCCTATATACAAGAATATAACTACTATAATACTGCCCTCTATGTACAAGAATATAACTACTATAATACTGCCCCTATGTACAAGAATATAACTACTATAATACTGCCCCTATGTACAAGAATATAACTACTATAATACTGCCCCTATGTACAAGAATATAACTGCTATAATACTGCTCCTATGTACAAGAGTATAACTACTACAGTACTGCTCCTATGTATAAGAATTGTAGGGATCCGCTCTGGTAGACAGGGGCCGGGCCGCAGTAATGAGGCAAACACACAGGCTTTTAGTTCAAAGTTCAGTGGTTTTAATGACGGGTTCAACAAAAAGTCCAGATAACAAAATCAAAGCAGAACATAAATCACTCCAGTTTGGAGAACCACTGGTCCCAGACTCACCCTTGCTTGGGACGGGCTTAACTAAGCGGCTGCAAGACAGCAGAGACCGCCAGGTGCCATTCCGGGTGGTCTGGTACTCGCTTCCTGGTGCACACTGACACACTGTAACAAAACAAGCTTCCAGGCTGACTCCAGCCAAACTCCTTCCTTCCACACCCACCAACTACAACAGCTCCTTGTTTTATAGGCCTAGTCCACACCTCAGGTGAGGTACACATCAGCTGACCTGATCACATGACTATGACCTCATCACAGGTCCTTGAGATCAGGGAAAATCCTGACCAAACTCCAGTCTGCTAGGAGAAATATATCTCCCATCCATCAAGACCCCCTTTGGTGTACCACATACCTCCCCCTTTGTTCAACCTTAGGAGGGTGGACACATGACATACAGTGAACTCTGGACAGTGCATCTGCGTTTCCCTGTAATTTGCCTGCCCGATGTTCTACTGAAAATTTTAAATTTTGCAGAGACAGAAACCACCTGGTGACTCGTGCATTTCTCTCTTTGGCTTGACTCATCCAAGTCAGAGTGGAATGATCAGTTACAACCAAAACGTTCTCCCCAACAGATAGTAGCGCAATGACTCCAGTGCCCACTTGATGGCCAGGCACTCTCTCTCTACAATGCTGTATCTGGTTTCAGCTGGAGTAAGCTTTCGACTCAGGAAAACTAATAGGATGCTCCTCCTCGTTAACCTCCTGAGACAACACAGCACCCAGACCTACCTCTGACGCATCAGTCTGGACAATGAATTCTTTTTTGAAGTCGGGTGTGATCAGAACTGGTGACCCACACAGTGCCCCTTTTAGTTTTACAAACGCTTCTTCAAGCTGATCATTCCATCGCACCATTACTGACTTCATCCCTTTTAGGCAGTCAGTTAACGGCGCTGACAGGGTTGCAAAATTGGGAATAAACCGCCGGTAGTATCCACTAACCCAAAAACCCTTTCACTTGTTTTGTGGTGAGGGGACGGGGCCAGTTTTGGATTGCCTCCACTTTGTTTATTTGGGGTTTGATAACTCCTCTCCCAATCACATACCCCAGGTACCGAGCTTCCTCCAACCCTATGGAACACTTCTTTGGGTTGGCAGTTAGCCCTGCTTGTCTCAGAGAATCTATCACCGCCTGTACCTTGGCTAAGTGACTTTCCCAGTCTGTACTGTACACCACAATATCGTCCAGATAGGCCGCGGCATATCGGCGATGAGGACGAAGAACAACGTCCATTAACCTCTGGAATGTCGCTGGAGCGCCATGCAACCCGAAGGGTAGGACTATATACTGGAACAGTCCCTTGGGTGTTACAAAAGCCGTTTTCTCTCTCGCTGCTTTTGTTAGGGGCACCTGCCAATACCCTTTTGTGAGGTCAATGACTGAAAAATACCGGGCTGCCCAAACCGCTCTATTAACTCATCGACCCGGGGCATGGGGTAGGCGTCAAACTGAGAAATTTCATTCAGTTTTCTGAAGTCATTACAGAACCTTAGTGTCCCATCTGGCTTTGGTATTAGGACTATTGGGCTGGCCCACTCACTCTGGGACTCTTCAATGACCCCTAACTGCAGCATCTTCTTGACCTCTTCCGAGATGGCTTGTCGCCGGGCCTCAGGCACCCGATATGGCTTTAATCGGACTTTGGCCTGCGGCTCCGTGACAATGTCATGTTGGATTAGGGAGGTACGACCAGGAAGTTCCGAAAAAACATCGGTATTTCGGCTAACAAACTCTCGGACTTCCTGAACTTGTCTGGGAGACAAAGTGTCTGCTATTTTGACGGCGGAGAGGACTTCTCTTGCCTTCTCCTGAGGCAAGGAAGCCATCTCTACTGGAAATGCCGGCCGTGGACAATCCTCACCAAGCGGGTCTCTGTCTTTCCATGGTTTGAGCAGATTCACATGGTATACTTGTTCTGGCTTTCTCCGCCCTGGTTGGTGTACTTTATAGTTTACTGGACCCACCTTCTCTATAATCTCGTAGGGTCCCTGCCACCTTGCAAGGAACTTACTATCCACTGTAGGCACAAGTACCAACACCCGATCCCCAGGGTTAAAGGACCTTACCCGTGCCTCCCGGTTATAGACCTGCCTCTGTGACCTTTGTGCTGCTTCCATGTGTTCTCGGACTAATGGTAGGACTGTCTCCATTCTCTCTTGCATTTTGGCCACATGTTCTATCACACTTTTGTGGGGAGTTGGTTGGTTTTCCCAGGCCTCTTTAGCTATATCGAGTAAGCCACAGGGATGTCTGCCATATAATAGTTCAAAGGGCGAGAACCCCGTAGATGCCTGGGGCACCTCCCGCACTGCAAACATCAGGTATGGCAACAAGAGATCCCAGTCCTTACCATCTTTAGAGACTGCTTTTTTTCAACTTTATTCTTCAGGGTTTTATTGAACCTTTCTACTAAACCGTCTGTTTGGGGATGATAGACCAATGTGCGCAACTGTTTAACACTTAACAAGTGGCAGAGTTCCTTCATGATTTTTGACATAAAGGGGGTCCCCTGATCTGTTAAGATTTCTTGAGGGATTCCCACCCGAGAGAACATACCCATGAGTTCTTTTGCGATCAGTTTGGCCGAGGTGTGTCGCAGGGGAATAGCCTCAGGATACCTGGTAGCGTAATCTAGAACTACGAGGATGTGTTGGTGACCCCTTGCTGATTTATTAACCGGCCCCACCAGATCCATGGCTATTCTATCAAACGGGACCTCTATAATTGGTAATGGCACCAAGGGACTCCGAAAATGAGGCTGCGGACTGGTTACCTGGCACACGGGACAAGAGTTACAATACCGTTTAACTTCTTCATAGACCCCTAGCCAGTAAAACCGCTGTAGAATTCTGTCTAGGGTTTTCTTTTGGCCCAAATGTCCCCTAGTACATGCGCATGCGCTAAGTCCATTACCAACCTCCGATATGACTGCGGTACCAGCAATTGCTCGACAATTTCCCCATGTATTTTGTCAACCCGATACAGTAAATCTTGGTTCAGCTCGAATCGGGGAAATACTGTAGCTGCCCCGGGGTGTTGGGGTTCCCCATTGACAACCAGTACATTTTCCCAGGCTCGAGTCAACGTAGGGTCCCGGAGTTGCGCCGTACCAAAATTGTCACCTGCCACATTTAAGTCTAACAATTCTGGTCCCGGTGGCAAATCTTCCATCTCCCCAGCTAACACTTCTATAGGAGAGGGGTTTTCCTCCTCCACCGAAGGCAAAGGTACTCCTACCGCCAGCACATCTTCCTCTGGGCCACCAGGTTCATGCCCGATTTCTGGAGAATGCAACCTGGTTGCCACTGGTGCCGATGACTGTTCCGTGGGAGGGGTAATTACAGGCCAAAGCACAGAAAATAACGGAAAATCTCTCCCCATTATTACATCATAATGCAAATTCACCACCACCCCCACCTCGTGGCACCTCCTCCCCGCTGGCGTGTTTATCATCACCAGGGCGGTAGGATAATGTTTTAGGTCCCCTGTATACACAACACACCCATCTTCCGACCAGTATACTCGCTGATCTGGACGTGGCTGGCTCGTATTAGGGTCACGAGACTCCCTGAGTCCAGTAGAGCCACAGCAGGGTTACCCTCCACTCCACTTTACACAAATGATTCATATTGGGTCCCTCTGGTTTACCCACTGCACACATGTGTTCAGCATAGTGAGACTGATAGTACCCATAGTTTGTGTCCATGGGCTCAGTCAGGTGGGGGCAATCAGCTCTCACATGTCCTGGTTCTTGGCACCGCCAACAGATTATGGGGCCCCTTTCATCCCCAGACGTGTCCTGGGCAGCCTTCCGAGTCTCTGCTCGCCGAACGGCGGGTGAAGGTTTGGGGAATTTACTCATTACCTTCTGGGTAGTCTCTCCCTGTATCTCCTTGGTAGCCCCATATCTTTCATTGAGGTCTACCATTTGGAGACCATCAGTAGGGGCTGCCTGTCCAACCCAGGTTTGCAGGGTGTGGGGCAAAGTTCTCCAGAATTTATCAGTCACTATACGATCCAGCATAGCGCGGGGTGACAACACTTCCGGCTGCAACCACTTTTCTATCAGGTGTATCAAGTCATAATACTGGGACCGAGCTGGCTCGGAAGGGGAAAACTTCCACTGGTGTACCCGCTGAGCCCGGACTAACACATTTACCCCAAGACGTGCAAGTATCTCACCTTGATGATCTCGTAGTCTCTCTGGTGCTCGGGGGGTAGGTCTCTATAGGCTTTCGCGGGTCCTGGAGCCAAAAACGGAGCCACGATCTCGGCCCAGTGGTCCGGGGTAGTCTCTCCCTCTCAGCCACGCCTTCAAACATCTCCAGGTACACCTCGACGTCATCTGACTTTTCCATTTTCGGAATCGCTGTGCGTACCACTTTCCGGACATCCTGACGTCCCGGAGCAGCTCCTGCTGTCTGCGGCGCTGTGATGTGCTGCATCAGTAGATTGTTGGTTTCCTGTTGCCGCTCCATAGCCTGCTGCTGCTCCATAGCCTGCTGCTGTATAGCTGCTGCTGCTGCCTCCACAAACATTTTTACTGTGCTCTCCATCTCCGGACAGCTATCCACCGGGTTTTGCGTCACTTTCTTCACCCAGGACATTTACTGTCATGCAGAGAGAAAAAAAAACATCCACAAAAAAAAACAGCCTGACCTCACTGCGTATGCCCGCATTCAAGCCACCAATTGTAGGGATCCGCTCTGGTAGACAGGGGCCGGGCCGCAGTAATGAGGTAAACACACAGGCTTTTAGTTCAAAGTTCAGTGGTTTTAATAACGGGTTCAACAAAAGTCCAGATAACAAAATCAAAGCAGAACATAAATCACTCCAGTTTGGAGAACCACTGGTCCCAGACTCACCTTGCTTGGGACGGGCTTAACTAAGCAGCTGCAAGACAGCAGAGACCGCCAGGTGCCATTCCGGGTGGTCTGGTACTCGCTTCCTGGTGCACACTGACACACTGTAACAAAAACAAGCTTCCAGGCTGACTCCAGCCAAACTCCTTCCTTCCACACCCACCAACTACAACAGCTCCTTGTTTTATAGGCCTAGCCCACACCCTCAGGTGAGGTACACATCAGCTGACCTGATCACGTGACTATGACTCATCACAGGTCCTTGAGATCAGGGAAAATCCTGACCAAACTCCAGTCTGCTAGGAGAAATATATCTCCCATCCATCAAGACCCCTTTGGTGTACCACAGAATATAACTACTATAATACTGCCCCTATGTACAAGAATATAACTACTATAATACTGCCCCTATGTACAAGAATATAACTACTATAATACTGCTCCTATGTACAAGAATATAACTACTATAATACTGCCCCTATGTACAAGAATATAACTACTATAATACTGCCCCTATGTACAAGAATATAACTACTATAATGATCTTTTTATTTAAAAACTCACAACCATATATACAAAATATTTACATGAAAATCCCAAAATAATACATAAGGGAAATAAATATTGCATTGTTACATCACAGACACAATAATAGCAGAACACATTAATAGATCCCCACAGTTCCCTCGCTCTTTCCTGATCTACAGAACATAAATGTTTATCTCTCTATAATGGATGGAGTCCAGCATCAGACAGATCTCCAGGACTCCGTCCACCTTGCCATCCATGTTATTACACACCGTCATTTCTCTCCAGACTGAAGGACCAGAATGAAGGACCCGGTCTCCAGTCTCTCTTGGCCGTATTCACATTGCATTGCCCTTCAGATACGTCTCACTGTTCACAGTAATGGAGCTTATTCTCAGCCGCATCCTGATCACTTAGACTTTCTGGTCTTCTTCCTCCTTCCACTGCTGTCACCTGCAGTGCCCCATCTCTTCGTGGACACCGGAGGGTCAGGATCCACCTCATCAGAGACATTTTCTATGATATATAAAGGACCTTGCTCCATTTGTGCCTCTTCTTCTTTGTCTTCTCCCAGTACACTGTAACGTCCCGGACTTATCGCCAGCTCTGGAGGATCAGAGGTTTTCTGTGCTGGTAAGAATTCTCTGAAGGCATCTACATAGGCTTTTCTCCTTTTTATAGTCACAAAACCTCCCACATCCACACTGGACACTGCAGACACATTACCTGTTTCTACAGATGTACTGGGAAGCTGGTTGGACGGTTTGGCGACAAGTTTCCTGGACACCTTGGGTATCATTTTAGTTACTGGTATTTTAGGCCCGACTTTAGTGGCTGACCATTGTTTAGATCTTACTTTCATGTCCAATGATGGTGGTTTACGTCTTTCTTCAGTGGCTGGTGGCACTTTAGATGTTTCCTCAGTGTCTGGTGGTGCTTTAGGCATTACTTCAGTGGCTGGTGGTCCTAGTAGTGCAGCATCCATTAATATTACATCAGACTCTGGAACAGGTTCACTGTTACTATGATTATCATCTCATCAGTGCCGGCTTCTTGCACAACATCTGCACCTCTGGTGACATCTTTTTTCATCATTTCCAGGGAAGTCTGGTCATTATATTTATTATGTTCTGCATGAGGGCAATCCCGGAACGTATGCCCGGATCCTGAGCACAGGTTACAGATGACGGGTCCTGTGCATTTGTCCTTTGTATGTTCGAACTGTCCACACAATGAGCATGTGATACGAGAGCAGTTCATGGCGAGGTGCCTGCCCCCACATCTATGGCACAGACGTGGCTGACCGGGGTAGTTAGCATATCCCCCTCTTAAGCCCAGGTAGAAGGAGTGTGGCAGATGTCTCGTTACACCATTCTCTTGTAGAAGCTGGATTTTCACAGAATATCCTCCATTCCATATTTGCTCTCATCATAGATCTTCTCAGGATAACTTCTCACCATGCACTGCCGGTCAGCCAGTGCTGCAGATCCGCCAGCGCCACCACCTCAGACTGGAACAGGACAGTGGCCGTTATTTCCTGCGGCTTAGACAGCTGGATACTGGAGATGATCCCAGATCTCATCTTCTCTAGTGTCATTATAGATGTTCCAGAACAGATCCAGATCACACTGGAGCTTAAAGCTGATGTCATAGATCCTGCTGGATGGGACATGGATCAGAGCGTAGACCTCAGACGCCTTAAACTTCATAAACTCTTTCAGAAGAACTTTTCCAATATAGATTCTAGATGGGATTTTCTCCTCTGGTCCCGTGTTACTTTATCCTGACTGCGTTCCTCTCTGAGGTGGAGCGTTCACTAGTCTCGTGAATTGGAGGAACAGTCTCCTGAATGATGTTGGTCAGCAGATGGGTCAGTGCTGGAGCTTTCCCCAGCCACAGGAGGATCAGTGCTGGAGCTTTCCCCAGCCACAGGAGGATCAGTGCTGGAAATCTCCACCCTGCTGAAGGATCAGTGCTGGAGCTCTCTCCGGCCCCATGATTACTGACACCTGTTTGAGCTGCAGACATGCCCAGATCCACTACTGATTGTTTCACAATGTGGTCTCCATCCACTGACATGGAGGATTCAAAGTCCATTATCATTTCAGTGTGGTCTCCATTCACTGACATGGAGGGTTCAGAGTCCATTATAATGTTGTATTATCTGTTACAAACAGGCAATCGCTAGCACCAGTGAGCGGGGGTCTCACATACAGCACCAGTGAGCGGGGTTCACATATAGCACCAGTGAGCGGGGGTCTCACATACAGCACCACTGAGCGGGGTCTCACACACAGCACTGAGCGGGTCTCACATACAGCACCAGTGAGCGGTGTCTCACATACAGCACCACTGAGCGGGGTCTCACACACAGCACTGAGCGGGGTCTCACATATAGCACCAGTGAGCAGGGTCTCACATACAGCACCAGTGAGCGGGGTCTCACATACGGCATCAGTGAGCGGGGTCTCACATACAGCATCAGTGAGCGGGGTCTCACATACAGCACCAGTGAGCGGGGTCTCACACACAGCACCAGTGAGCGGGGTCTCACACACAGCACTGAGTGGGGTCTCACACACAGTGTCAGTACAGGGGGCACTTACTTTATCACTCATGGGAGTTGTGCTCACTACATTGCTGCATACAGAGGGCACTGCAGTTAACCCCACGTTTGCTGACACACTTTCCTCTGGAGCATTGTCTGCTGCCTCAGACCCCTCACATTGTGCGGCTGATATCAGTGATACATTTCTTTCCAGTATTCCTTGCTCCACACCGTGCCAATTTTATATTTAATGTCTTTATTACCCATTACTTGCTTTCTATTCATCTTCTGGGCTCTGGATCCCCTCTTTTTCTCCATAGCCCAAGTTTCCTTTCTGGGCACAGAGTTTACATTTTTGTCCAAGTTTTCTTTCCGAATGCCCAGCTCTCGCCTGCAATCATCCAGGCTCTCACTTTTCATCAGTTTTATCTTTGGATCAGTCTCTTTGTTAATTTCATCTTGCAATTTGCTGATTTGCATTTCCAGCTTAAAAATACTTTGCCTTGTAACTTTACCACTCAATCCAGCAACATAACAAGCAGGTTTAGAAGACTCACCAGCCACCATTTCCAGCTTTCCATCACCACCAGGTCCATGCTGCAAGCCACACTCCAGGCTGAGGGCTTTCCCTGGATCATCAGCCCAGCTTCCCTCCCCTCCACCTGGGTCAGAAGCCATGCCTCCGCCCTGCTGGGAGCTCACAAACACACGTCTATCCTCTCCTATGGACAAGAATATAACTACTATAATACTGCTCTTATGTACAAGAATATAACTGCTATAATACTGCCCCTATGTACAAGAATATAACTACTATAATACTGCCCCTATGTACAAGAATATAACTACTATAATACTGCTCCCTATGTACAAGAATATAACTACTATAATACTGCTCCCTATGTACAAGAATATAACTACTATAATACTGCCCCTATGTACAAGAATATAACTGCTATAATACTGCCCCCTATGTACAAGAATATAACTACTATAATACTGCTCCCTATGTACAAGAATATAACTACTATAATACTGCTCCTATGTACAAGAATATAACTACTATAATACTGCTCCTATGTACAAGAATATAACTACTATAATACTGCTCCTATATACAAGAATATAACTACTATAATACTGCTCCCTATGTACAAGAGTATAACTACTATAATACTGCTCCTATATACAAGAATATAACTACTATAATACTGCCCCTATGTACAAGAATATAACTACTATAATACTGCCCCTATGTACAAGAATTAACTACTATAATACTGCCCCTATGTACAAGAATATAACTACTATAATACTGCCCTATGTACAAGAATATGACTAATATAATACTGCTCCTATGTACAAGAATATAAACTACTATAATGCTGCTCCTATGTACAGGAATATAACTGCTATAATACTGTATTCTATGGGAGCAGCTGAGCTAAATATGTAGATGAAGGTAGAATTTCCACTCTTGATGTTCTGTAAAGTTTTGCTTTTCAGCACTTAGTTACTGTTGTAGAATTTGCGCATTTTTCTTTCTCATTGTTAGGTCCGAGGAGTGATGTGTAACTTATTGCCGCTTCCACATAATATGGCGGCACAGAGTGAAGAATGATATTTATGTATGGTAAGATCTCATTTAATGCTAAATTGGCACTTATCAGTTCGCCCCGGAGTCACCATTCTGTGGATAGAATTGATCAGTAAGAGCTTCGCTGGCAGACGTCTTTGCTGATGGTTCACAAGTGTTAATTGAAATATATAGTCGTGGTCAATATGCGTCGTGCCAGCGGCGGGCCGTGCACCATCATTCTTCATATAGACGCCGGGCTAAATACACAATACTGCGCTGCAGAACAAAGTGTTGAGGGTCCACTAAATCGCCCTATCTCAGCTCCAGAGAGAAGCGAGCAGTGTACGATGGGGGGAGATATCAGCCCTGTGCCCCTCAGCGCATTTAATTGTTAGTTCCCAAGCCTTGTACATTATTAAATGGTTAATAATGTGATGCCATAATAAGATAAATCTAGGCAAATGTAACACAATTTGTAACCCGCATTGCCTTTAGTCCGTACTTTTTAGAAGGTGTCCTGGTGGGTTGTACTAGTAGTAGAATCTCTATAAGCCCCACCCATGAGGATCTCTAAACCCGACTTCTAAACTGATTTTGCTTATAATATCTAGACAAAGCTGACATTTATAGCATTGCAGTCGTGCCCTCCTACTTGCCCTTCGCCATTCCCTCATGCCAGGCCAAGTAGTGTTCTTCAAAATTCTAAAAATTCTAGCCATAAAGGAGTCCCACCAGTGCCAGACTAAAAGCAATGCCCACAATGCCAATGTCATGTTAAGTCGTATTACTCTTGCTCATATGAGTTCTGGACCTATAGCAGAGCCCATAGAAGCACTCTCCCGGCTACTGAGATAATTCTGGGCTTAGCATACTCCATCCAGTGCCAGACCTATCTTAGAGGCCATAGGACCATTCTTCTGTTCATCACAATTCTAGTCTTCTAGTATCTCATGGCCCTATCTGGCTCATAAAATACCTGTCATATCATTTATACTGTAATCCTCATCTACTCCAAGTCATCGCATGGCCAATGTGACCAGTCTCATGGTAATCCCCGAAATAATAGCTACATTAACCCCGCTAGTTCTAGGCTTAGGTTAGTGCATATAGAACCAACAGCCCCAATATATCTAGGCATAAAAAACACCAGTGATAGGTCTATAATCGTGCCCTTACTTCCAGACTCAATAACTACCATAGTTTTGTAGTATTTCCTCCAATGACAGATTATTGTAGTGTCCATGTTACTTGGCTCATGGCAATTCTTATTATGATTCTACTATGAGCTGGTACTAAAGATAAATCTACCATAACCGCAGTACTTAGGACACTACTATGAATCTACTATGAGCCTAGTTGTAAGGTTCTAGGTATATATTCCTGAAACTCAGTTTGTTCGTCAGCCATTTTACTTTCTGTCTTGCTGCAGCTATCTTGCCCTCAGTCAAAATGGAGTTTCCAGCTTGCATGTTCCCGCCTGATTCTCTCCTTTGCTTCTTAAGCAGCCACAGCTGAGCAATCAGTGCTTCAGAATCTAGCCTGCAGTGAACCTGTGACTTGACTCCTGTAAGCCTTGGACCTTGTACTCCAGCTATTCCTACTGAGGAACTCTGAAGCACTTGTGGACTCTGAACCCTGCTCTTTGAAAGACCACGTTTGCATGGACTTACGGTAACAGAGAAGAAGATCCTGAATCTGTATTGGAGAGTGATTGCTGAGCTTAGATTACTCTGGCCTGCTGTGTCTCCTGTTTCTGTGTCTGCAAACTGTGTGACTATTTCTGCCAACTTGTATGAAGTAATACAGGACTTTTCTATATCAAACCTGTGACTCCTGTTTTTCATCGCACCCAAGCACAAGACGCTATATGAACTGTACTACATACATTAAACTAGTACTAAGGACACTACTATGATCTACAAAGGCTAGTACTAAGGACACTACTGTGAATCTACTATAAGCCTAGTACTAAGGACACTACTATGAATCTTATATGAGCCTAGTACTAAGGACACACTATGAATTACTATGCCCAGTACTAAGGACACTACTATAATTACTATGAGCCTAGTACTAAGGACACTACTATGAATCTACTATGAGCCTAGTACTAAGGACACTACTATGAATCTACTATGAGCTAGTACTAAGGACACTACTATGAATCTACTATGAGCCTAGTACTAAGGACACTACTATGAATCTACTATGAGCCTAGTACTAAGGACACTACTATGAATCTACTATGAGCCTAGTACTAAGGACACTACTATGAATCTACAAAGAGCCTAGTACTAAGGACACTACTATGAATCTACTATAAGCCTAGTACTAAGGACACTAAATATGAATCTATCATGAGCCTAGTACTAAGGACACTACTATGAATCTACTATGAGCCTAGTAATAAGGACACTACTATGAATCTATATAAGCCTAGTAATAAGGACACTACTGTGAATCTACCATAGCTAGTAATAAGAAACTACTATGAATCTATCATAGCCTAGTAATAAGAACACTACTATGAATCTATCATGAGCCTAGTACTAAAAACTTATGATTCTAAAAGGTCTTAGTACTAAGGACACTAGTATGAATCTACATGACCTAGTACTAAGGCCTATATGAATCTACTATAAGCCTAGTAATAAGGACACTACTGTGAATCACATGAGCTAGTACTAATATGGTAGATTCATGATAGTGTCCTTAGTACTTGGCTTATAGTGGATTTAAAGTATTCTAGTATAGGTATGTACATCATAGTAGTGTCCTAAATGCTAGGTCATGGTAGATTCATAGTAGCGTCCTTAGTTCTAGGCTATGGTAGATTCATAGTAGTGTCCTTAGCAGTAGGCTCATGGTAGGTTCAAGTAGTGTCCTTAGTACTTGGATTATAGTTGATTCATGCTAGTGTCATTACTATTAGGCTTATACTAGATTCATAAGAAAAGCAAAAAAACTGAACTGAAGTAGACTTGAATGACATGCAAGATGTAGAAGCATGTTCACACTGGCCATAAAAAGCAAACAAACCCAAAGGAAAAGACAATGTGTGCATATACCCTACCCTATAGTCTGCTTCAGTTCAGTTTTTTTGCTTATTTTTTGCTTTTCTCTAGTATTTTTGTATTCAGTACACATAGGGTGCGGCCTCCTTACTTCTGAGCTGTGTAGTTCATATATAGTCCCTCTGAGTCTGGGTGTCCGTTTGGGACCCAGAGACTCTGCACTGTTCACACTAGGTAGGTCTTAATCTTAGAGAGTGTAGTTACTGTCCCAAATGGGTACACCTTGCCGTGGTGGGACAGCGTTATACTTTTTTGATTAAAACAGTGTTTACTAAGTACCCTATGTTAATTATTTAATGCACTTGTTTTTTTTCGTATTTATTTTCATTAAGGTATAACACACATTGCTTTTTCCTTTGATTTTATAGTAGATTCATGGTAGTGTCCTTAGTAGTAGTCTTATTGTAAATTCACAGTAGTGTCCTTAGTACAGGTCATCCCTGCATTCCTGGTAGTGTCCTTAGTAGTAAGCTCACTGTAGATTCATAGTGGTGTCCTTAGTACTAGGCTTATAGTAGATTCACGGTAGTGTCCTTAGTACTAGGCTCATGGTACATTCATGGTAGTGTCCTTATATAAGCTCATTGTAGATTCCAGTAGTGTCCTTATAGTAGATTCACAGTATTTTCCTTACTACTAGGCTCATGGTAGATTCATAGTAGCATCCTTAGTTCTAGGCTCATGATAGATTCATAGTAAATGTTCTTATTACAGCTCATGATACATTCATAGTAGTGTCCTTATTACTAGGTCATGATAGATTCATACTAGTGTCCTTATACTAGGCTCATAAGATTCATACTAGTGTCCTTATTACTAGG